>JAOTQJ010084974.1:0-12359 GCA_025642045.1 Solanum sejunctum
TATATATATATATATATATATATATGTGTGTGTGTGTGTGTGTGTGTGTGTGTGTGTATGTGTGTGTGTGTGTGTGTTTTATATAATGTGTTATATTAGACCATGTCCAATCTGGGGGCATAAGTGCCCGGATAACTATATGAGGGGTGAGTACCTTGCCACCAGGGTGTCCGGGTGTGAACGGTATTAATCATGTGAGAGGTGTAGTACCTTGCCACCAAGGTGTTCAGGTGTGACTGACATCAACCGTGTGAGGGGTGTAGTACCTTGCCACCAGGGTGTCCGGGTGTGAACAACATTAACCGTGTGAGGGGTGTAGTACCTTGCCACCAGGGTGTACGAGTGTGAACGACATATTCCATCTAAAGTTGAGATTTTAACTTGGTCTCTTCTACACATATGATATCTTACATAAGCATGATTTACCCTAGCATATTTTACTTATGCATCGATCATACATGTTGTATCTCTATATTATGCCTATTGTCTAATGTATGCATTTTGGCTATGGAGCTTATTTATTGTTGCATTGCATCCCACATACTTAGTACATTCAAATGTATTAACGCATACTCTTGCCTGCATGATATCACCATGTAGGAACCATTGCTCGAGTTGATCATTCTTTTCCTCCGTGTGGCTAAATGGTGCTATTCCAAGCTTGTTGGTGAGTCCTCTATTTCGGGGACTTTGGTTTATGTCTTTCCCTACTATCTATGTTTTGAGATATTATTTTAAGTTATATTTAACTATGACGGTGAGTCCGATTAGCTTGTCTTGGCCCCTGCAATATCTATATATTAGAGGTGCTTGTTGGACATGTTGTGTATTTATGTATGATCTTTGACTCTTGAATCTTGATTATGACATTTATGCAAGCTTTCCCTTAGTCCCGTTGCCCTATTCTTAATCTCTATGTCTTTGTATACTTTCGCGACCAAAGATGTGTAATGATAAGTTAAGAGGCTTATTTAGGGTCCCTTCAGGTTTCCCATTTGTCGTGTCACGTCTAGGACCTAGGCTTGGATCATGACAAACTTGATATCAAAGCACTAGGTTGATAGATCCTCGAAGTCCAATACAATGCATCGATTAAAGTCCTATGCACGGTTTTGAAGCGTTCCATGACTATGAATAGGAGGCTATGAGACATTTTAGGAAATGTTTTCCTTCTTCATGTCCTAAGTCATGCTATAGAGTTGGGATAAGTATTTCCCCCTAACTACTATTCTTTTCTATGCTAGATCATGCCGAATACTAGGGGAAGACGGGCCCAAACTCCCGAAGAGCAACCCACCAATGGTGAGCTTCGGGATACCCCCACTATGCTTGCCTAAGTAGTGGCCAATCAAGTCAAACAAGGGGCCCAAGCCCTTTATGCCACTAAACCGGAGATTTCATGAGGATTAATCCTCCTTTTTTCTATGGATCGAAGGTGGATGAAGATCCACAAGAGTCTATTGATGAAATTTACAAAATCTTATCTATTATAGGTGTTGGGAGAAATGAAAAAGCAGAGTTAGTGGCATACCAACTCAAAGGGGTGGCTCAAATTTGGTTTGATCAATAGAAGAGTGAGAAGGATAATGGCTACGTGGTGCTTTGGGAGGAATTTAAATTGTCCTTCCTTAATCAGTTCTTCCCTCTTTATCTTAGGGAAGCAAAGTTGGTTGAGTTTATGAACTTGAAGTAAGGTGGTACGAGTGTGAGGGAGTATTCCCTCAACTTTAATCAACTTTTCAAGTATGCTCCTTACTTGGTGGCCAATTCTAGGTCAAGAATGAATAAGTTTGTTATGGAAGTCTCTTATATGGTAAGTGAAGAGTGACAATCCGCAATGCTTATTAGTGATATGGACTTGTCTCGGTTGATGACATATACTGAGCAAATGGAAGAATAAAAGTTGAGAAAGAGGAGGGGACATGAGGCCAAGGGAGCTCGTGTTGATGGTGGGTTTTAAAAGGGTGCTAGATATCAACAAGGCCAAAGGCCTCCTCATGCTACTAATAAGGGGTTCGTCAATGACATCCATAGGCCTCAAGTTATGGGTGCAATGGATCCCAATGATGTGTGCCCTAAACATGGAAGGTATTATAGGGGCCCATGTTCAAAGGGTTCCAATGCGTATTTTGATTGTGGGGAGCTTGGTCACAAGAGGATGGATTGTCCAAGGAGCGTGACAAACTTTGGGTTGCAAATGCAGTCCTATTGGGTAGAGGTGGTCCTCTAGGTAGTGCCCCGAGGCACAATCACTTTTATGCTCTACATGGGAGGCAAAGGGTTGGTGAAATCGATGATGTTGTTACCGATATGTTAAAACTTTTTTATCTTGATGTATATGCCTTGATTGATCCGGGTGTCACCTTTTCCTTATTACCCCCTTTGTTGCTAAAAAGTTCCATGTTGAGTTGGAGTTATTGCATGAATCATATGAAGTGTCTACTCCTATTGGTGCATCTATTGTTGCTAGTAAGGTGCATAGAAATTATCCGGTTTGCATTTTGCATAAAATCCTACCTTGTGATCTTGTTGAATTAGATATGGTTGATTTTTATGTTTTTCTTGGGATAGATTGGTTGCATGCATACTATGCTTCTATTGATTGTAGAACCCACAGGGTCAAGTTTTAATTTCCTATTGAACCTGTCCTTCAGTGGGAAAGTCATGATGTGGTAGTAAGGGATAGGTTCATCTCATTCATTAAAGCCCATAGGTTGATTTCCAAAGGGTGTTTGTATCATCTTGTGAGAGTCAAAGATGTGGAGTCTAAAGTCCCTTCCATTGAGTCGATCCCTGTAGTGAGTGTGTTTCTTGATGTCTTACCAAATGACCTTCCCAGTATCCCTCCTAAATCAGAGATAGATTTTGGTATAGATCTCCTTCTCGACACCTAACCTATCTCCATTCCCCATTACCGCATGGCCCCAGCGGAGTTGAAGGAGTTAAAGGAGCAATTGAAAGATTTATTGGAGAAGGGACTTAGTAGACCTAGACAGTTACCTTGGGGTGCACAGGTATTGTTTGTAAATAAGAAAGATGGGTCACTTAGAATGTGCAATGACTACCGGTAACTTAATAGGGTCACTATAAAGAATAGATATCCTCTTCCAAGGATTGATGACTTGTTTGACCAATTGTAAGGGGCTAGCTTTTTCTCTAAGATTGACCTTCATCCAGGGTACCATAAAATGAGGGTGAGGGAGTATGATATTCCCAAGACGTCCTTCCAGACTAGATATGGGCATTATAAATTTGTGGTGATGTCCTTTGGGTTGACCAATGCGTCGACCATCTTCATGGATCTAATGAATAGAGTCTTTAAGCCCTATCTTGATTCTTTTGTTGTGGTCTTCATTGACGATATTTTGATTTATTCTCATAGTAGGGAAGAGTATATGGGCCATTTGAGGGTTTTGCTGCAAAGGTTAAGGGAGGAAAGATTGTATGTTAAATATGATAAGTGTGAATTTTGGTTGAAGGAGGTTGCATTCTTGGGTCATGTGGTGTCGGGGGATGGTATAAAAGTGGATACTGAGAAAACCAATGTAATTAGAAATTGGCCTAGAACATTGATCCCATCGTATATTAGGAGTTTCTTGGGCCTTGCGGGTTACTATAGAAGGTTTGTGAATGAGTTCTCCTCCATTGCTTCTCCTATGACAAAATTGACTCAAAAAAAGTTTAAGTTTGTGCGGACCGATGAATGTGAGGAAAATTTCCAAACATTTAAAGATAGATTTGTTTCCGCTCTTATATTGTCACTACCAGATGGGCTTAAGGGATTTGTTGTATATTGTGATGCATTTAGAGTTGGTTTGGGTTGTGTACTAATGCAAAATGGTAAGGTCATAGCCTATACTTCTAGGCAACTCAAAGTGCATGAAAAGAACTACCCTACCCATGATCTTGAATTAGCCATCGTGGTGTTTGCATTAGAGATTTAGCATCATTATTTGTATAGGTGCATGTTGATGTCTTCACCGATCATAAGTGCTTCAATATGTCTTTATTCAAAGTGGTCTTAACTTGAGACAATAAAGGTGTCTAGAACTCCATAAGGACTATGACATGAGTGTGCATTACCATCTAGGTAAGACGAATGTTGTGGCAGATGCTTTGAGTTGGTATCTTCGGGTAGCCTAGCTCATGTGAATGGTGGTGATAGGTAAGTGGCTAGGGAGATGCACAGATTGGCTAGATTGGGGTGAGCTTAGAAGATGTGGGTGATGGTGTTATTGTTGTTGATGGTTCTAAATCTTCTTTGGTTGATGAGGTGAGAGTAAAACAAGATCTAGACCCCTCCTTGCTTGAGTTGAAGGCCTTGGTGAAAGAGGGCAAGATAGAGGTTTTCTCCTAAGGGGGAGATGGGGCCTTAGACACTAAGGTAGGTTATGTGTGTCATGTGTTGATGGTTTGAGGGAGAGAATTCTTGATGAAGCCCATAACTCTTCTTATGCTTTCCACCTCGGTTCTACCAAAATATATAGAGACTTAAGGGATGTGTATTTGTGCTGAGGTATGAAGAGAGATATTGCCAAAATTGTTTTAGGCTGCTATAGCTGTGAACAAGTCAAAGCCGAACATAAAAGGCCGGTTGGTCTAACCCAAGACATAGAGATTCCTACTTGGAAGTGGTAGGTAATTAATATGGATTTCATGGTGGGGTTACCCAAGACTAGAAAAGGTTTTGATTCCATATGGGTTGTGGTTGATAGGATGACAAAATCGGCTCACTTTCTACTGGTTAAGACTTCATATGGGGCTGAAGAGCATGCAAGGTTGTACATCCATGAGTTGGTGAGGTTACATATTGTTCCCTTATCCATTGTATCGGATCATGGTGCACAAATTACTTCATATTTTTGGAGATCTTTTCAAAGGGGTCTTGGAACCAAAGTTCATCTTAGTACGACCTTTCATCCCCCAAATGGATGGCCAAGCCGAGAGGACAACTCAAACACTTGAGGATATGCTTAGGGCTTGTGTCTTAGAGCTTAAAGGTAGTTGGGATGACCATCTTCCATTGATTGAGTTTGCCTACAACAATAGCTATCACTCTAGCATCGGTATGGCTCCATTTGAGGCTCTTTATGGGAGACGTTGTAGATCACTGGTAGGTTAGTTTGAGGTTGGAGAGGTAATATTATTAGGAATGAATCTAGTTTTGAATGCTCTTGAGAAGTTTAAGATGATTAGGGAGAGATTGAGGACATCTCAAAGTCATCCAAAATCCTATGTCAATGTGAGAAGAAGAGACCAAGAATTCCAAGTGGGTCATTGGGTTTGTTCGAAGGTTTCTCCAATGAAAGGTGTGGTCCAGTTTGACAAAAAGGGGAAGTTAATTCCAAGGTATGTTGGTCCTTATGAGGTGATAAAGAGGGTTGGCAAGGTAGCTTATGAGTTGAAGTTGCCTAGTGAAATGAATTTGATACATCCAGTATTCCATGTCTCTATGTTGAGGAAATGTATTAGTGATCCTAATGACATTGTGCATCTTGATGTTGTGGGTGGGGGAAAACCTAACTAATGAGGAGGTTCTGGTTCATATCTTGGATAGACAAGTAAAGAGATTGAGAAACAAAGAGGTAACATCCGTTAAGGTCCTTTGGAAGAACCAACAAGTCAAAAGTTCTACTTGGGAGGCCGAACTGGACATACAAAAGTGGTATCCTTATATTTTACACTCACTCAATCTTAAGGTACTACTCCTAAGTTCCATATGTGACTTCAGGCTTTACAGTTCAGCTCCTATGTCATTCACATGCATTCATGTTTAAGTTGAGAATGTGAAAATGGTGTTTTACATGATACGTTGCATTCTTCTTGGGGCTGATTTATTCATGATCACTCTTATCTTGTACATCTCTTTTACATTTGGGGATGAATGTTCCTAAGGGGGCGATATTGAAATGACCCTAAAAAGTTCCCAAAACGTGCTTGGAATGGCCTAAATTTTGATTTCTTTATATCTAAAAATCCATTCGTTATTTTAAAAATCTGACTTCATATTTGTGATCAGGGGGTCCAAATTAGGTGAAAAATGGTCTAACTTCAATTTAAGAGCAAAAGAATAGCAATTATAAATTTTTAAGGATCAAATTCCAGAGGGCTTTCCGCGTTGCCTCCGCGACTCGCCTTGGGCGTGCCATAGTGTAAAATCATCTCCATGTCCTCTCCGTGACGTGGAGATATGTTTTTGGTCACCTGCCAATTTTTAAGTGTGGTCCAAGATATTCTAAGTGTTTGTCCTAAATTTTCTAAATGTATTTTTATCCATACTTATTCTTATTTCACCCTCTAACATCCAAAAACATTCCCCAATATTTTTCCAAACACTTAGACTCATTTCTAACCCTAAATTCAAGTCCCAAACTCAAGGATTTCTTCAACGACCTCACCCAAGCTTCAAACCTCCATTAAAGGCTTCTTCAAGAACTTCACAAAAGCTAAGGTATGTGGTGTTGAACAATTGGGTCCTTCCACCCGTGGTGCCTAAACCCTCTTTTAATTAATATTACATGATTTAAAGTTGATTTTACATATGGATCTTGTATATTGAGAAATTTACTGCACAGTGATTTATGTTCATGAAAGTATGGTTGTTTTAGCATGTTTTGAGCTTCAAATCTTAGATCTGATGTTGGAATTAATGAGAGGTTTTGATATGAATGTCTTGGAGATGTTGCAAGGTGTCGATTAAAGGTCTTACCACTGATTTTCCTACATGATTACGACAACGAACAAAGAAGATTACCACAATGCCTCAAAGGCTCCCGCCTATTGAGGGGTAAGGGGGGGTCGGATGTACGCAGCCTGACCCCTATGTTTAAAACATAGCCCGACTATTTCCAAATGACCCATGACGAGCATCGAAAGTTGCATTGACTAACTGCTACTTCATAATTGAAAGAAGTGCAGACAGTTTAAAAAGCCATTTTGCTTTATTCCATCATACCCCAAAGCCAAAATATAGTGAATCTTTGGCTCCATCCGAGATTGATGGAAAACTTTTCCTGCATGATTCCGTCTCTAAATTGCATGTTCTTTTACCCCCATTACACACCCATCGAGTGTTTAATAAAGTATCCAGTTATGGTTTCATGAGGAATTGAAGTTTTAAAGCATGAGATATGATATGTAGGATGTTTTAATGGTGAAATGAGCTTATGGACATGATATATATATATATATATATATATATATGTGTGTGTGTGTGTGTGTGTATGTATGTGTGTGTGTGTATGTGTATGTATGTTTTATATAATATGTTATATTAGACCATTTTTGGTTCGGGGGTCATAATTATCGTAGGACCATGTGAGGGGTGAGTACCTTGCCACCATGGTATCTGAGTGTGAATGGCATCAACCATGTGAAGGGTGTAGTACCTTGCCACTAGGGTGTCCGGGTGTGAACAACATCAACCATGTGAGGGGTGTTTACCTCGTTACTAGGGTGTTAGGGTGTGAACAACGTCTCCCATCTAGAGTTGGGATTCTAGCTTGGTCTCTTCTACACATATGATATCTTACATAAGCATGATTTACCATAACATATTTTACTTATGCATTGATCATACATGCCATATTGCTATATTATGCCTATTGTCTAATGTATGTAATTTGGCTATGGAGCTTATTTATTGTTGCATTGCATCCCACATACTTAGTACATTCAAATGTATTAACGCATACTCTTGCCTGCATGATATCACTATGTAGGAACCGATGCTCGAGTTGATCATTCTCCTCATCCACGTGGCTAAACGGTGCTATTCCAAGCTTGTTGGTGAGTCCTCCATTTAAGGGACTTTGGTTTATGTCTTTTGCTATTATCTATGTTTTGGGATACTATCTTATGTTATATTTGACTATGAGGGTGAGCCCGGTTAGCTTGTCTTGGCCAGTGCAATATTTATGTATTAGAGGTACTTGTTGGACATGTTGTGTATTTAGGTATGAGCTTTGACTCTTGACTCTTGATTGTTTATGCAAGCTTTCCCTTAGTCTCATTGACCCATTCTTAATCTCTATGACTTTGTATGCTTCCGCGATCAAGTATATGTAATAATAAGTTAAGAGGCTTGTTTTGGGTCCCTTCTGGTTCTCCATTCGCCGTGTCACGTCTAGGCCTAGTCTTGGATCATGACACACTCTTGTTCCACCATTTGCTGATTTAAAGACGTAGTAGGGAATCATCTATGCCAAAACGTATACATGAAGTAAATTGCCTCCACAACTTTATAACTATGGGGGCTATTAGAAAAAGGTATTGCATATTCTCTTCACCCCCTGTATCTTAGCGAAAGTACTTTGATGCTATGATGATTCTCATCCTTTTCAGGTTTTCTGTTGTGGCGATCTTCCTCTTCCACACTCTCTATAGGAAAAAAAACTATTTTGAAAGGTATCCCTTTAATCCACACATTATTTAACCACCAAATACTATTCCTTCTCCTTCTTAGGCTGAATGTATTGTAAATTATCCATTTGCTTGAGGCATGCACCAAGCAACATCTGAACCCTCTGAATGCAACTTAGGGTTAATGCTCTCTGCAATGTTGAAATGCCCCAAAATGTGCTTTGAAAATATCCATAATCGTAATTTCTATATATCTCAAAATTTGTGCGTGATATCAAAAATCCAACTTCATATTCTCGATCAAGGGGCAAAATTGAGTAGGAAATGGATAGCAAAAAATAAATTTCGCTAATTTACAATTTTCAGAGAGCATCCACACCCTGGTTGCGATACGCCAAGGATATGGACCAGTGTAACTTTTTCCTTGGTTTTTCTATCTCGGCCAAGGGCATTGGGGTCATAGCCTCATGGACACTTATATGCAAAGACACCCATACTTAGCCATTTTTAACTCTATATCACTCAAGACCCTTACAAAAACCTATCAAAGATTTAATCAAATATCTCATTCAAATTTCACGGATTGCAAGCTTAATTTTGGAACTCAAGGATTTTCTTCAAGCTCACCTCAAGAAAACCCAAGTTTGAGGTATGTGGGTTTCATCCATTGGGCCTTTTACCCATGGAGCCCAATCTTTGTTTTTACGAAAATTATATGTTTTCAAGTTGTTTCATCTATGGGTATCTTTTATTATGGATTATGAATATAAATCATGTTGGGGTTTTATGAAATATTGATTGATTATGCATGGCTATCTATTTTAAGCTTACACTATGAATTGATTTTGTCTATTGAGACTATGCACATTTTGAGCTATGAGACTATAATCCATTGTGATTTTTGATGATGGATTTCAAGGTACCCTACATGAAGATTTTACTACATGTTGGTGGGTTGATTAGTATTAAGTTTTCTCATCTTATTTCACTCTCGAATTGCATGATTTTGAACTAGTATCATGAACCCACCAAGTATTTGATAAAATGTCAAGTCAAGAATTCTCAAGTTATTGATGATCTATTACATGATTTACATGTCAAGTGACTATATGATGATTAAGGGATTTCAAGTATGTATTAAATTCATGAAAAGTATCGATGATGTTACAAGTATCAAGTTAAGCCTTATTTCAAGATTTTTACCTCTTGTGAGCCATTCATATTAAAGAAAGAGTTTATGTATGATTATGATCTACTGTCATGTTTCAATATAGGCTCACCATTAGAGGTATTTATATGTATGGCTATATTGGCTTATGTATTGTTGCATTGCATCCTACATACTTAGTACATTCAAACGTACTGTATACTTTATGCCTACATGATATTACCATCTAGGGATTAGAGCACCTTTTGATCATCCTCCTCCATGTAGCTAGTTGATACTTCGAAGATGAGCTTTAGTGAGTCTTCAAATCCGAGGACACTATCTATATGACTCTTGCTTTAAGGCTTATTTTGTTGAATACTTGTTATTATGAGGGTGAGCCCGAAAAGTGTCTTGGCCCCTACTTCATTCTATATTAGAGGTGTTGTTGGAATATTATGATGTACTTATGCTTGATCTTTGACTCTTTTATGCTTTAATGATTACCAAAGGCTTACCTTAGTGTCGCTTCCCTTTTTACTTTATCTCTCATTGTTGTTTACTTTGTTTTCGCGACTAAGGATGTGTGATTGATATGCTAAGAGGCTTGTTTGGGTCCCTTCGGGTTCCCATTCACTGTGTTACCTCTAGGCCCTAGATTTGGGTCGTGACAAACTTGGTATTAGAGCACTAGGTTGTTAATGTTCCTCAGAATCTAACACATCACATTGATTAGAGTCTTGTTCATGGTGGTGAAGCGTGCCACAACTATGAATGGGAGGTTATGAGGTGTTTTAGGAAATGTTTCACTTCTTTATGGTCTATATCGTACTTTAGATAAGATATAAGGTTTTTCCCCGAAGGAATGCTCTTTACTCTTCTAGATTATGCTAATTCCAAGAGGGAGACTACGAAGAACCCGTACAGCCGAGGAGCTACTGGCCCCTCCCGCTCCTCAAGCTCTTCAAGGTGGATGGGTAGGCTAAGATGAGTTCCGAGATGCTATTGCAATATTAGCCCATGCTATGACCAACTAAATCAACCAAGGGAGCAAGCCCCTCATGCTACCACTCTGGCTTCTAGGGTGAGGGATTTTACTAGAATGAATCCACCGGAGTTCCATGGATCCAAGATGGATGAGGATCTCCAAGAGTTCATAGATGAGGTGTACAAGGTGCTATCTATCATGGGGGTCAATTCAAAGGAAAATGCAGAGTTGGCGGCCTACCAACTCAAAGGGATAACTCATATTTGGTTTACACAATAGAAGTTAGAGAAAGGGAGTGATGATACTATCCCTTGGAAAGAGTTCAAAGCCGCATTTCTCAACCGATTATTTCCTATCGAGCTTAGGGAGGATAAGATGATGGAGTTTATGAACCTTAAGCAAGTTTTATGACTGTAAGGGAGTATGCCCTCAAGTTCAACCAACTCTCCAAGTATGCTCCATAATTGGTTGCCGAGCCTAGATCAAGGATGAACAAATTTGTGTCGGGAGTGTTCAACTTGGTTAATGAGGAGTATCATACCTCCATACTAGTAGATGATATATATTTGTCCCTCCTCATGACATATTCCAAAAAGCTAGAGGGGGAAAAACTTAGAAAAAGAAGAAGTGGTGAGTCCAAGAAGGCTCGTTTTGAAGCTAGTTTCCAATGTTTTTAGGGTTGCCGGTTTTCTGAAAGCCACAAGTTTCAAGGCCAAGGGTCTTCCAGTACTTCTAATAAGAGATTACTAATGATAATCCAATATTTCAAGGTGGTAATAGAGGAATGATAAAACCTAGATGCCCAAGGTGTGAAAAGAATCATAGTGGTCCATGTTTGAGGAATTCTAATGCTTCCTTTGGTTGTGGTGAGATGGATCACAAAGTCATTGATTGCCATCATGCTCAAAACAAAGGTAGAAATGGTCGTCTACGAGGCCAAGGTGCAAATGCAGGTCAAAGGGGAAGAGGAGGCCAACAAGGGGATGCACCAAGGCAAAATAGATTCTATGCTCTTCAAGAGAGACAAGGGGTGGATGAGGTGTTTGATTTCATCATAGGTATGTTAAAGGTTTTTGATTTTGATGTGTATGCATTGATAGACCCTGGTGCCATTCTTTCTTTTATTACTTCTTTTGTTACAAAAAAGCTTCATGTTAGTCTCAAATTGTTGTGTGAACCTTATGAAGTGTCTACCCCTGTTGGTGGGTACATTGTTGCTAAAAGAGTTCATAGAAATTGTCCCATGTTCATATTGTATATAATATTTCCTTGTAATTTTGTTGAATCAGATATGGTGGATTTTGATGTCATTCTTGGGATGGATTGGTTGCATACATATTATGATTCTATTGATTGTAGAACCCGTAGGGTGAAATTTCATTTTCCTAATTAGCCCATCCTTGAGTGTGAGAGTCGTGATGTGGGGGGTCAAGGGTAGATTCATTTCTTGTCTTAAAGCCCAAAAGTTGATTTTCAAGGGTTGTATTTATCATCTATTCCATTTTACCAATGAAAATTAAATATATTTAAATTTACTTTAAAATATCTGAAAATGATAAGTTTATGAAACAATATAGATTTTTGCCAATGAGTTTTTATTTTTAAGCTAACAAAAAATTTTTCTATTTTTTTTAAAAAAGATCTTATGTTTTTCTAAATTCAAATACCTTTTATCTTTCAATTCAAATATTTTATTACAATATGTATTAACTTTGTCCTAAAATTACCAAGTTTGCTTTCGATAGCTTGCCACTAGACTTAACCACATTATAGATTACTCTCCTTTTTTATATATATATATATATATATATATATATATATATATATATATATATATATAGAGAGAGAGAGAGAGAGAGAGAG
>JAOTQJ010084984.1:0-12358 GCA_025642045.1 Solanum sejunctum
ACACACACACACATACTTGGTCCAATCCAAAGGAGACACCCACCTTGACCCCACATCTTTTTTTATTCTTAAGGACCTAACTTAAGTATAATGTTACATTTGGTCCCAAACTTTATTAAATCGAACCAATTAAGGACGTTCGGGGTTTAAATTACGTTGCAGGTCCTAATATCCTCTATGCCAAGTTAGGATCCCTTTGAGGGAACACATATTGCAAACTCTTGTGGTTGGTGAAAACATGATCACACAACTCATACAAATAGTGTTCCAAACCTTCACGTCAAATACCACTACCACTAATTCAAGATCATGAGTTGAATAATTATGCTCATGCACCTTCAATTTCCTATAGGCATATGCTATCACATTACCATATTTCATAAGCACACACCCCAACCCAATAAAAGAAGCATCACAATACACCAAAAACCCATCTACGTCATTCAATAAAGTTAAAAGAAGACCCAATATAAGCCTTTTTTGAGTTAACTTGGTCAATGGAGATGCATTAGACGGGAAACATTCAATGAACCATCTATAATAACTAGCCAAGAAAAGAAAACTTCGAATATCCAAAGGAGTAAGCGTGTAAAACAATGCACATTATTCACCAACTCCCTTTTTAACCTCATTTATAAGATCTACTACAACATCTTCCTTGCCTGGATTGCATTACGAGCCTAAAGGAACTCTTCCTATTCGATAAGGAGGGATGGAAGGAAGTAATCTTAAGACACGTTCCATGGCATGATAAGAATCATGAAAAAGTAAAACATTTCTTAAAAATCCTTGTAGCCTCCTACCCATAGATGTGATATGCTTCATATCCATAAATAAGACTCTAGCTGATACGTCATATTGGATTCTAAGGACTATTTATAAACCTGATTCTCTGATATCATCTCTGTTATGACCCGAACCTAGGTCTAATAGTGATATGGCAAATGAGAACTCGAGAGTCCCCAAACAAGCCTCAATGTGTCCAAATTCACATCATTGGTTGGAAAGCATATTCAAATAGTAAACATATAGTTCTAGGGGATGAGAAAGTAGGACCCATGCTATGGGGGTAATTTGGTACTCAGGATCTTCCACATTTCAACATCAAAGCATACATACTTATCGTAATTATCATAATTAATTCATAATAGCCATATCAAATATATAAACAAAATTAAAATCTCCAAATGCAACACATAATATATAGGTTCGACAAGAGTCTACAAGATGTCAAACAATGCTCTACACATAAATGGGATAGCGGCCAAGTCACGTCCCAAGCTCAACCTCAAAGTAAATAACATAAACAAGACTTCTTAGGTAGAGAAATGGTGGGTTGCCCTTGGAAGATAGGACTCATGATAACAAATGTCTCAGATCAGATCTAGCCATCAAATGATGAATGAACATATTCCTCAATCCCTTTATGGTTAGATCATGCATGTAGGCAAAACTATGTGTTAGTATGTTTGAATATACAAAGTATACGGGCGTGCAATGTTTATGACTTATCAGTCCTGCATTTGATGTTAGATAACAAGGGCACATAATATAGAAAGAAGTATATCCAAGGAAGAGTAGTATACAATATGCCATGAATTTGATGATGCATGATATGCATAGTGCTCATATATAGGGAGGATGTGACCTCAACCGATAGGAGTAAGACCAAGTGATCTATTACTTGGAATTTGGGTGAAAACCCCTCACCGGTAAAGAGGTGTTCTACTTGCCAAAGGTAAACCATACTTCACCTCACATGAATGCCACCCATTTTTATGGGAACGTGACCCATTTTGAATAAGATTTACACATAATATCATATCAAATTATACTTCACCTTACAAGAACAACACCTATTTCGTATGAAGAAACCTTCCTTACGGGAACATAGCCATTTCGGATAGAATTTACATATAATGTCATATCACATTATACTTCACCTTATGGGAACAACACCCATTTCATATGAAACAACCTTCCTTATGTGATCACCACCCATTCCGAGTAGGATTCTCAAAACCTATGTTAGGCACATAGTTTAAAGAAAAAGAGGGAACTCTCAATCCATCGGTGCTAATTCGTCATCCCATAAAAATACTTATAATACACGTTGTCTCCAAAGATGCAATAGTTATTTCAAATCCATTCAAATCATATTTGGACTCAAAAGCCAAACGCCATTCATAATAATTCATACTTAGGCTCAAATGTCATATCGTAGTTCATAATTCATAATACTCATGCATATGAATAGCTCATTCATATATACAAAATGGTATAGGCACCCAAATGCTCAATGAGCCATAACCAATATATATATATATATATGTGATCACAATCTTATAATAACCAATATTTTATACAAAATCATATGTATAAACATAATTGGGATTAACTCATGACCATAACTTTTATAAAATTTATTGTTCATGAATGCATATACTATGGATGAGATGAGAATGAAATGGCTAATGTAGATTCAATCTAAATTCAACAATACATTATAAGATTCAAGTAAAAACATAAGTAATGTTTATATTTAAAAACATAATAGAGACTACCTATGCATAAATCAAACTTTGAAGAGGACATGCACATTCATACCTTCATAAATTCAATGTAAACAATCATAAAAGGGCTTAAAGTAACATAAAATCATAAATAATGTACAACCCACACATCAATTGAATTTAAATAATCATAATAATGAAAACACATATTTAAAGTATGTTTAAATTCTTGAAAAATTACTTGAAAGAGTTTGGGTCTCCTTGATTGAAAGACTTTGGGTCTCCTTCATTAGAAGGAACTTAAAATAATACATTATTCATAATACTCATTCATAATTTTAAATAGTTTACACAGACCATGAGTTCTCCCTTGAAATGCCACCTTAGTCTGAATCATTCTGAAATTAACATTTTCAAGCTTCATCAAAGTCATTCAAAGTGTGGGTCATTATGGAAGACAGCCCCTAGCTGCGACACTATGTATAGAGCCACAAGTAACTCTAAGATAATCTCATCGTCATGCATGGCCCTAAATTTAATGTGAAATAGAAATATAAAATAAATGACTCCAGAACTAAACTAAAATAGTATACACATCAATAAATAAATATATAAGCACCAAACTCTAAACTGACTATGAGAAGCCTCTACTAAGAATGAGTTGATAGGAAATCTCCTAGATAACTCAAATTTCCTAGAATTAAAAAACAAATGACTCTATTAAAAATGAAGCATAAAGTATAAATCTTTCAAAGATGAGGACTCACCAAATAACGCTGTTGCTGATTGGAAGTGCTCTAACCACGGGTGATATATTAAAGATTGAAATCTATATCATAAAAAATATAGGCAGAAAGTATATGATAAGTACTTGCAATTTATTAAGTATATAGAGTATACAAAGTAAATATGATGACTAAACATATTGGACTATAAACTTAATATTATACAATGATTATGTAAACATATGAAACTGATATATGGTAAAATGACCAAGTACTTGTTTATGTAATAACTAAAAAGACTGACTTTGGGAGATATTAAAATATACATATAATTGTGTGAACTACTAACATGGATTTTGATGTATAATCTCTATCAGAAATGTATAGTTCACCTTTCCATGGTAAAAAGGTGTAACACCTGATAAAATTACTAAAATACCCCTAGATTGAAGACATCTGCATAATGCATCCTCCAAAACGTTTTAGGAAATTTTGAGGTAGGAATCACGATCAACGTGAAATATTGCATGGAATAATGGTCTTGGTTGATTTTTAGGGCAATTGCATCGGAAGATAATGTTTTGATGCAAAAATACAATTCCAGTGAAGTGCGTGACATGTTAGCATCGCGGACTTGTCATGATTTTGCACTTACCTGGGTTCTAATATTTTCATTGGGAAAGAAAAATAGATCAGCAAAGTTTTGATAAAAAATGAATAGGTACACGATAGGTCGCGGACCTGGTCCCCTGAAGTGTTCCACCAAATTTTAAAATTTTAACTCTTTCGAGGGGCAATAAAGACTTTTCCCTACCCCTTATAAACCTAACACACGACCAACATAGATCATTTTTTGTCATAAAAAAAGTTCCTAAAGCCATTCTAAAGTCCTTTACGCTAAACCTACGCAGAGACTTTGGGCGAATATGAGGAGAAAAGCTAGGGTTTTAAGAGAATCATGCGAGTCTTCCAAGCTATTCTGAAATTCAAATTTACCAGGTATCTAAAGGTATTCATAACATTGGATTGAGTTCATCCACTTGCGCCATATGTTGATTCTTTGAAATTTATTTCAAGTAGACTTTTCTTGTGTTTTCGGAATTGAATTCTTGAGTTATCTATTGTTCTATTTAGTTCCTTGTACATAAACATGTCTTGATAGTGATGTTGAGTTAAGTTTTTGATTTGGATGTATGTTCATGTCTGCAATTACATGAACCCTAATTTTTTATTATATTTTAATCCTTTTATGCATTTTTCGAATTGGGTTTGATTGTTATTTTTGTATGTTGAACAAAGATGATTCTAAACATATTTCACTGAGACCACATAAATATGAGTTTTAAGCATAAATTACAATTTGAGAAAGAGTTTTGTTGATATATGCATGATTTTTGAAGTACATTTTCAAAGAAAGGTCTTGATGGTTTGATGAGTTTTCATAAAATTGAGCAGTGAGTTTAAATGATGTTTTGAGTAAATATTTGATAAGGATGTAAATAAATTTTCAAAATATATCTATTGATTAAAGATGATGATGATGTTTTAGAAGAATTTGAATGAGTTTGAAAGAGGATGTTTTGGGAGTAGTATTGAGCACCAGGCTGGGTAGAGTACAAGTAACTCAAATCCTGTAATTACATTGCTAATGTAGGATAGTTGCGTAGTTAAATCTGGTAACTCCTATCCCAAAAAGATCGACAGGGATGGTGGATCTATGATGTTAAAGTTGATGTCTTTACCTTGGCAAGTAGTGGATGTGCGAGCAACAACGTGGTGTTCACCAAAGATGGTGGTATGAATATTATTGGTTAGAGAAACTCCTAAATTTCATATAACTAATTTGATTGAGTTGCATATTACTGCGTTATTTTCAAATCATGACTCCATTCTTAAACTTGCATGTCTTAATGAGTTGAGTTGGGTTAATTTTGAGTTGATAAAATTTTGTGTTGACTTATTTGATTTTGTTATGTCTTTTCCTTTCTAGCCATTTTATATACCAGTACATTCCATGTGCTGATATCCATTTGGACTGCATCATTTTAAGATGCCGAGATTGGTATTACTAATCCTCAATATGCGCATCATTAAGGATACATTCATATTCAGCTGATTTAGTGAGCCGTCCTTGTTATCCTAAGTATCCCTTTTTCTCTCTTATGTTGAGTAGACATAGTCCTTCCTTTGAAGTAGCCCAAGACTTCATAGACATTGAGTAGAGGATGTTGAGTATTGTTTTTTTTCAACTGTTATTCATCGAAAATTACTTTTATATAAAGACTTGGTCATTTAATTACTATACAGTCCTTTCTTTGAGTATTTTATTCTGCTATTGAGTATGAGGTTATGATGAGTCCAAGTGGTTTCATCGAGGACTAACGATAGTCTCTAAGTGTTGGCCACACCAAGCAAACCCTCCCAAAGCGTTACAAAAGGTTAATCTATGTTATGTGCTTCCACAATATAGCATTTGATGCTTAAAACTTAGTATTTTGGGTGTTCTCAATGCTATAATTATATGTTTTACGTGTTTTTGTTTTTAGATTTGCAAGAAGACAGGTTTACCATGATTTGAGGCTAAATTGCAGACGATTGTTGGTTTTTGATAGTTTACTAGACCCTCTATAGATCGTAAAGCATTCTATGAGTTGTAGAGGCAAATTTGTGACAAATTTCAGTGAAGGATGAAATCCGAAGATCAGCTTAATGAGACAAGCATATGAGTCGTAGAGCATTATACAAGTCATATTGACGAATATCGTGAAGATTTTCAGTGAGGGACTATTTGATGAAGTTGAATCCTATGAACATGCATTACGAGTCACAATTGAGTTTACAAGTTGTAAAGGGAAGTTGTAAAAGAGCAATCCAAGATCCCATGAGCTGACTACGAGACATTGTATAAATCACATTGTGAGTCGTACAGACCTTTCATGGAGTTTGTCGACTAGTTTTTTTATTTTATTTAGGACTTAATTATAATTACTATAAATAGTACTTTTAGGTTATTGTACAAAGGAGGACATCACTATTTAGTACTTTTAGGGTTTGTACTTAGAAAACTCAATACTTGAGAGAGAAGATAGTAAGAAAACTCTTGTGGGTAAATTTGATCTTGAAGCTTGTGATTCTTGTTCTTCTTGGATTTGCTTGATTTCAAGTAAATTGGGCAAGTGTTTATTTATTTTTTTCTTAATTCAGAATTTCTTCATCTATCCAAAGCATGTGTAGCTAAATGTAAAACTAGGTTTGTGGGAACCATGAAGAACTAACTAAGTAAACCTGGGTAATTTACAATTCTTAGAATGGGAATATGGAATTATTAAACAATTCTCTTTGTTTTGCATGTTTTCTAATGGTGGCGAACATTAGAACCTACCTAGTGTTACTGACTAGACCATGGTAGTAACGAATAGGAAAAGAGATTGATCAACATGATTCGATTGATGTGTTCTCATCTAATCAAACAAACAGGGCCAAGTGGAGGTTTACTAGGATTTATAAGTAATGGTTTGTATTGCATACTTTGGAGATGGTCCAAGTCACATAGTTAAATTCACCTCTTACCTTTGACCAAAGGGCTTGGTGAACTTAAATTAACATCCTGCATGCTATACACTAGTCAAGAATTGGGTTATCCGGTGATGCTAAGTTAAAGAATCATAAGGAACACAATACTCTCGTTGCACTTTATTATTGATTGTCTCTTGGTATGTTTAGTTTAGTTTACTTTCTTATTGATTATTGCAAAAAAAAACCTTTCGGGGAATCGAGTTGGTTTACTACTTGAATTGTTTATTGATGAATTGATCTTGAGTCTACAGATTCTCTGTGGGTTCGACCCTAACCTTTGTTAGATTTTATATCTTGACAACAACCACTTTGTTGATGTGCTATCAAAATACAATGTATGTGGTGCTTAAAGCAAGGGATTTTGTGTGTTCTCAATGCAACTTTTTATGATTTTTATTTTTTTTATTTTTAATTTTCCAAGAAATATAGGTTGGCCAGATTTCGGGAAAAGTTGCAGATTAGATTGATTTTGAAGATCTATGAGACCCACTACGAGTCGCAGATCAAGCTACAATTCGTAGGGGATAATATTATCAATTAACATTTTTCAAAACCAAAACCTACGAATTTGAAGTTCAGCCACACAAGCTCAAGGTACAAGTCATAGTCCTCACAATGACTCGTACAAGAAGGTCTCGTAGCAATTAATAGAGTTGATTAAATATATAAAAAGAAATACAAAGGTGGATTATGAGAAGGCAATATGAGTCGTATACCAAACTACAACTCATAGAGGTGAATCATAGCAGTAAAGTCCAAAAGGCCAAGTGCTGACTATGTAAATCTAATAATGGCTTGTTTCCCAATAAGTCATAGCTACGATCCATAGTAGATGCCGACGAGATTTTCTAATTATGTTAAGGAAAATTTTGTAAATAGTATAAATAATATATGTTAGGGTTTTAGAATCTTATTTTTTTGACAGTTTCTGAACAACTTTTCATACTTCTTGATACAACACTTAGATTTTAGTAGGTGTTTTAAAGTACAAAATTAGGTTTCACATTGAGACACAAATTTGGGGATTTAGATTCATTTGTAGATAAATTTCATTATTCAAGCTTGTGATTCAAATTTTAAAGAGAGTTTCATAGTTATTCAATTTGCTTGGGTAAGAAATCTTCCATGTCTTCTAATTTTATTGTTGATTTGTATGCCCAAGCCATGAGTGGCTAAAGCCATAAATTGGGGTTGTGGGAACCATAGGTAGCTAGCTTAATACCCACATTTTCTTCACTTCTTGAATTGGTTATTTGTATGTAGTATCCATTTTGCTTCATTTTGTTTGTTGTTTAATGGTGGACAACATTAAACCCTGCCTAGTGTCATGATCCCGACAAGGTAGTAGTAGGAAAAGGAAATGGGTGACAGAATTTGAGTAAAGTGTTCTTGTCTAATCAAGTAAACTCAACCAAGGAGAGGTTGACTGGGATAATAAGTAATGGTTAGTTTGGCACACTATGGTAGCCAGCCAAGCGTCATAGTGAATTCGACCTTTACCTTTGCCCAAGGTTTGAAGAACTTAAATTACTATCCTGCATGCAATGTCCTAATTTAGGTTGTGTTATCCAGGGTGTTATAGTTTGTGAATCATGGAGAACACAATTTCCAAGTCTCTCTCCAATTTGATTATCTGTTCAGTTTATTTGTATAGTTTTAGTTATTACCAATCATTACAACCCCTCCCCCCTTTATTGAGAATAGAATTATTTCATACTTGAAATGATTTTTGGTGAATCAATGCAGCAAAACCCCGTATACCCTTAGGATTCGACCCTAACCTATGGTTAGGTTTTATATTAGACAATGATTGTTTTATCCTCGAAGTGAGAGGTACTGTTTGAACATGATCAAAATTAATGGCACAGTGACCAGGGAATACGATGAGGTTTTGACTTGATTTCACTAGTAGTTAATTTATTTGTTAATATCTTAATTCTCTTATATTTTACTTTTGCTTTGTCTTTGTTGTTTAGTTTCTTTTATAGGGTATACTAGGTGTATGCCCAACACAAGGAGCCAAGGCGAACCCTTAGCTCTAATTAATCTTAAGACCTAACGTGCTGCAAGGAGAATGGCCTAAGCAAACATGGATACTGTAGTTGATGAAGCCATGGATTGACATGATGATGCATAGGTAGAGAGAAGAATCCACCACCACAGGAAAATAGGCCACACCATAGGGATCTTAACGAGAATGCATATGGTTTGAATTAATATTAACTGAACCCTATGTCCATGGACATCATATGTGTTATAGTGTTGCTGCCACTATCGGCAGACGCCAAGTTCACAGTGTCAAGTTAATTGCTCTAAATGCTTCAAAATTGTGATTTGTTTGTTTGGTTACCTATTGAGTATCCATATAGTTATCTTTATAATGTTTTATTTTCTTGTAAAAGTGTGTTAGGTACACAGAATATTTCTATGGATGTTGTTGGGTTACATGTATTCCCTCTATGTCTTACCGATAATGCAACAATATGGTTGTCCTAATTCCTGTAGTGCTCAATCACCAGTTGAGTAGAATTCAAAGAGCCTTCTTAGAGCAATACTCTCCAAGGTCCAAAAAGGTCAAACGTAAGGACTAAATCAATAACTTTGAGCAACTGCCAGGTGATTCTAGTAGCATAATGTTGGAAAAGTTCACCAAATGTTTAAGAATGGTTCAGGAGCATAAGATCGAAGCTGATACCTTAGTAAACATTTTCTATCGGGCTATTTATTAGAATAGTCATGTATGTTCTGATATAATCATGGGAGGCATGTTCTTAGATCAACATTTCACAAAGATAGTGGAAATTATGGAGCAAGTAGTAAAGACCAATAGAGTATGGGCCCAAACAGAGATAGCTACTACAAAGAGCTCTTGTGCTGTGAGTGTTAGTTCAGAGCAAGTAAATTCAATGATTAGATGATGCAACAACTTGCTCAACTTCATACTAGTGTGGACATGGTGGTAAAGAAAACTCAAGAAACTGTTCATGCAGTTGTTCACCAACCTCCAAGAGTGCCCGTGTATGGTGACATATTATGATGAAGGTTCTTGCTTTGTTAGAGCTCAAGCGGTGGGTTTTGGGAATAATGCCTAAGGGTCCAATCTGAGCTATTAGCATCAAGGTTCCAGAAATCAAGGTTAAAACTACAACCGAGAGGGTGCATATAGAGATAACCGTAGTGGTTATTTTGAGAGAGATAAGGTGCTAAAAGCCAAGTGGGCTGAAGAGATAGGTAAAGAAATGATCTTTATGTGCCTCCTCATAATCGTGAAGCCAGTTCTAGCAATTCAAGGATCAAAGAAATTTTTGACAAATTGTTGAAGAAAATAGAGAAACAAGGTGAGACTTTGAAGGTAATGAAATCGGATAACTCAAGTATCTATAAGAATATCCAGTCTCATTCGGTAGCTATCAAGAAACTCGAACAACAATTTGGTTAAGTGTCCCTTCAATTGAATAAATGCCAAAAGGATACTTTATTGAGCAACATGGTACAAAACACTAAGAATGAGCAACATTGCATGGCAGTTATGACAAGAAGTAAAATAAGTACCATTGACCCTCTAATATTGGTGGTTGTGGATGAGGATTGTAAAAAGAGTGTTGATGACAAAGTTGAGGATGAGAAAGAAAGTTTAGGTTACAATGGGGTGAGAGATGAAGTGGTGAAGGAGCAAGAAAAGAAAAAGACTATCCCAAGACCTCCCCCTCCTTTACCCTAGAAGCTCAAGCAAAAGGAGGTGGATGGTAAGTTTAAACATTTCCTATCCATGTTGAAACAATTGTCCATCAGGATTCCCCTTATAGAATCATTGCAGAAGATGCCCAGGTATGCTAAATATATAAAGATTTGGTGATGAAAAAGTGCATGGCATTCCAAGAGCTTTTGCAAGAGCGTCAACATCATAGTTCCATCATGACAAAATATTTAGTCCAAAAAAGGGACGATCCTAGTCCATTTACAATCCCTTATACCATCAGTGATGCCGAGTTTGCAAGAGCGTTGTTAAAATTTGGGAGCAAGTATAAATTAGATGTCCCATGATCTATTTAAGAAGCTTGGTTTGGGTTCACCTACACCGACAGAAATGAGGTTACTGATAGTGGATAGGACAATAAAGAAGTTGAAGGGAATACCCTATTATGTTCTAGTAAAAGTGGATAAGTTCATATTCCCAGCAGATTTTGTGATTCTTTATTACTAAGTCAATTTTGAGGTCCCAATTATTCCAAGATGGCTATTTTTTGCCACAGGAAGAGCCATGGTGGATATGAATTTGGGTCAACTCAAGCTTAGGGCAAATTATGTAGAAGTGATTTTTGACATTTGCCAGTCTATAAATCACCTTGATGAACTCAAAAACGGAGTGTGGGCTATGAAGGAATTTTGATGAATCATGACAATTAAGTCACACCACATGTTAAATAAGGAGCTACTTAGGAGGCAAAGAAAGAGGTTTTAAATGCTTTTGTTTGTTTATAGTTTTATTGGTAATTTATGGATTTTCAGGTAGTATTTTGATTGAGTGTTGAGTTTTATTTTTAGACATTGAATTGGTTGTATGTTTGTGTAATGGTGAATTTTGAGAAAATTGGCAAGTTTTAGATATGATGACGAAATTTGAGAATATGGAATTGGAAGCTGCCTCTAAGACCATGCCTACAACTTGTAGTGCACCTACGACTCATAGTCATGCCTCGTACAGGATAACAATGATGACTTGAAGTTGGCACTCGCAGTACTATCCAACGTTACAACTCGTAGTCCCTACTATGAGTCACAAATGGGGTTTGTAGTGTGAAATATGATTTTTAAAATTTTGTTAGGTTTTGAGCAACCTACAAAACCAAGATCTATGGGCCCTTGTCAGAGCTACGACCCGTAGTCGGGGTTTCATAGACCTGACTCAATAACTTTTTAAAAGTTACCCAATAATGAATATAAAGAGTCAAATTTATTTTTGATCATAATTTCTTAACCCTAACCTCATTTTCACCCCTAATCTTTTTCCCCAACTCTCTTTCGATTGATTTTTTGGCCACCCAACATGGTTTTGGCCAAATTTATTTCTGGAGACTAGGGTTTGAACTTCGTTGTTCTCATCCTGCTCTTGATAGTTTGTCATTTCCTATGATATGTCCATTGGTTTATTTTTACTCTCAAAATAGATGTTGCATTGGATTGATTGAATGAGTTATGGTATTGATTTGTATCAAGGTGTATTACGTGTGAATGTGATGCAATTAAGAATGAAATAGAATGTTGTTGAATGGAGTTCTTAGTGTTTAACCCTTGTTAGAGAATTTGCCCTTGTTTTCATTATAGGATGATTATGTCAAGTTAGTTGTGTTTATCATTTGAATAATGTTGAATCGTAATTGTCTGATGATTTGCAAAACTAGTGTTAGGGTAATGTGTTGGAGTTGATAGGGTGGATGAATTCATGAAATCTTTGTGGCATAATGCTTTTCCATCAATCTCGGATGGAGCCAAAGATTGACTATTTTTTGGTCTTGGAGTATGATGGAATAAAGCAAAATGGCT
>JAOTQJ010084995.1:0-12357 GCA_025642045.1 Solanum sejunctum
TATACTTAATCTTTCAGTTATGTTTGAGATGATTCTTTTGGTGGTCATAATATTAGAGAAATAAAGCTATATATGCATGTGCCATGTAAGTAATCATATAATATAGTATGGAAATGAAAAGAGCATGTTACATAGATAATGAAATGCGTATGAACTGACCTAACATACCTTGAAACGACCCCAAAATGTGCCTGAAAATGTGCCTCAGAAGTGCCCATAATTGGAATTTCATATATCTCAAAATCTTTGCGTGATATAAAAAATCCATCTTCATATTCGAGATCAGGGGACAAAATTGAGTAGGAAATGAGTATAACTCAGATTTTAGAGCAATTGTATCAAAATTTAATTTTTCAAAAATGATGAATTCTAGAGACAATCCGCGCCCTTGGCACAACGCGGCCAGGGCGTGAACTAATGTTATTTTTGTTCCAATTTCCTATTTTGGTCCAAGGACTTTAGGTCTTGGGACTAAGCCTTCTCATGCAAAAAAAACCTATACTTAGTCATATTTCAACTCCATATCATACAAGACATTTTAGTTGATTGAAAAACTCAGACAGGAGTAAGACATTTCATACAAATCTTTCTAATCCTTCTCTAACACTTAGCAAATATTTCATCCAAAATTTAAGTTTTCTAATCTCATTCCAGATCTAAGGATTTCATTCAAGCTTCAAGTTTTCAATCAAATCTTCATCAATAAAACCTCCAAAGTTGATGTATGTGGATTTCAACCATTGGGTCCTTTCACCTATGATCCTCAACCTCCCTTTTTACACAAATTACATGTTTTCAAGTTGATTTACTTATGGATATTCTTACTATGAATATGATTATAAACTATATTGGGGTTTGCATGAAATGTGGATTGTTTAACCATGTTTTGAGCTATGAATCTATGTTTTATGATAAGATTTGATGAAGCATTTTAATATATTTTGCATGAGAGTATTACCAAGTATTGGCAGATTAATTTACAATAAGTTTTCCTACACGATTTCACTCTTGAATTGCATGATTTTGAACGAGCATGACACACCCACCAAGTGTTTGATAAAATATCCGATTTAGGATTCTTGAGTTATTGATGATTTATTGCATGGCTTATGTGGCACCTCATAAATCCATGCTCTTGTATCCATGTGTCAATCTTCATTTAGTTATTTTGGGGTTGTATTTGGTTCATGGGAAACTAAAAGTACCTAAACGAGTTCAAGATTTCCCTAAGAATTTAGTTTTGGATGATGGTTCATATAATGGTCAACTTTAAACTAGAATAACCTTTAGCACAATTGGAAATGGATGGCCCACAACATATAAAAAGAAATCCCTTTGAGTTAGCTTTCCGACACACTTGGTTTCACCTCATTTGGAGTTCGGAGTCAAAAGTTATGGTCATTTTACTTAAGAATGTCGGTGCAGAGTTGCACTACAAGCCCACTATTATGAGTCGTAGGTTGGGGTACAACTTATAGGTAAGGCTCGTAGCAATTTCCAGAGACTTCAAAATTAAGCCTAGGGTAATATGAAAGGTCCTATGAGTTGTAGTCCTACCTACGGGTCGTAACGGGGCCCGTAATAGCCGTTGGATAGCTTTTTAGGAAGGGTTATTTTGGTCCTTTCCCATACTCTTTAAGTTCTAGATTAACTTTTTTTGCTCATTTAAGGTCCTAAAATCCGTAAGTTCTATATTGTATTTATAAAATACTCTCCCAAACACTCATACTAATATTACACTCTAAAATCAAGTGTCCAAATCTCTTCCAAATTTAAGGATCTCCTCCAAGCTTCAAGCCTCCATTTTCAAGCTTCATCAAATACTTCTCTAAAGCTAAGGTATATGGGTTTTAACCATTGGATCCTTTCACCCATGGTGCCCAATCCTCTTTTCTACTTAAATTGCATGATTTAAAATTGATTTACTCATAGGTATAGTGAATTGGGGTTTCATGTAAGTATGATTGTCTTAGCATATTTTGAGCTATAAATCTTAGATCTAATTTGAGATTTGATAAGGGATCTTGATGTGAATGTCTTGAGGGTGTTGTAAGGTGTTGATTGATGGTTTTACAATTGGGTTTCTTGCATGATTGTATCTCTAAATTGCATGGTCATATAACTCCATTACACACTCATCAAGTGTTTGATAAAAAATTTGGATTATGATTCTTAAAATGTTGAACGGCTAATGCTTGGCATATGATATATATGACTTTATGATGACGAAAGAATGATGTATATGTGATAATTTCATGACCATAATCATATTGAAGGGTTAGTACCTTGATCACTATGATGGAGGGTGAGAAGTCTATTAACCATGTTGAGCGGCTAATACCTTGACCACTATGATAGAGGGTGAGAAGTCCATCAATCATGTTGACGAGTTAGTACCTTCACCATAATGATGGAGGGTGATGAAGTCCATTAACCATATTGAGAGGTTAGTACCTTTACCACTATAATAGAGGGTGAGAAGTTCATTAACCATGTTGAGGGGTTGGTACCTCGACCACTACTAAGGGGGTGTAAAGCCTTGGATTCCAAGTACTACTTCACTTGGTCTATGTTGATGGTTTCTCCTTACATATGCACTGTGATCTATAAGAACATGATTTTTACTACAAGCATCTATTCATATATGACATATTGTTATATTATGCCTATTGTATATGGTTATACATTTTGTCTATGATGCTTATATCATGTTGCATTGTGTCCTACATACTTAGTACATTCAAATGTATTATGCATACTCTATGCCTACTTGATGTGACCATGTAGGAACCGGAGCTCCATTTGGTCATCCTCCTCCTCCACATGGATAGTGGTATCCATTTAAGCTAGTTGGTGAGTCCTCTATTTTGGGACATTGGTCTACATTCCTATGCTATACATTAAAGACTATCTTTCCTTTTGTATGCTTTGATTATGAGTGTGAGCCCAGCTGCTTGTCTTGGCCCCTGCTAAGTTCTATGTTAGAGCTGTTGTTGGATAAGATATGCATTATGCTTGAGTTTTGACTCACTTATAATTTATTCTAGCTATTTTAATATAAGTTTGTTTCCCTTAGTCCCAATTTCCAATTGCTATTGTTTCTTATGTTGTTTTATATTGCTTCTGCGACCAAGGATGTGTAATAATATGCTCTGAAGCTTATTTGGGGTTCCTTCGGGTTCCCCATCCACCGGTCATGCCTAGTCCCTAGGCTTCGATCATGACAAAGATGGTATCGGATCACTAGGTTGATAGATTGTCGGAGTCCAACATATTACGTCGATTAGAGTCTTATTCATGGTTGTGTTATACACCAAATTATGAGTAGGAGGCTATAAGACGTTTTAGGAAATATTTCCCTTCTTCATTTTTTAAGTCATGCTATAGAGTTGAAGTAAGTTTTTCCCCCATAATAATTGTTCCTTGATATGCTAGATCATGCCTAACACTCGAGGAATAAGGGCCCAAGCTCTCGATGAGCAACATACCAATGGTGAACTCTTGATGCTCTTACTATGTTTGCCCAAGTTGTGGCTAAGCAAGTCAACTAAGGAGCCCAACCCCCTCATGCTAATACCTAGGGATCTAGGGTAAGGGACTTAATGAGGATGAATCCTCCAATATTTCATGGGTCAAAGGTGGATGAGGATCTACAAGAGTTCATTGATGAGGTTTACAAAATTTTGAATGTCATGGGTATTGGGCCAAATGAGAAAGCGAAGTTGGTGGTACACCAACTCAAAGGGGTATCCCAAATATGGTATGAGCAATGGAAGGGGTAGAAAGGATATGGTTATATGGTGCTTTAAGAGGAGTTCAAATTAAAATTTCTTAATTGGTTCTTTCCTCTTGAGCATAGGGAGGCTAATTTTGCAGAGTTCATGAATTTGAAGTAAGGTGCTATGAGTTTGATGGAGTATGCCCTCAAGTTCAATCAATTTTCAATGTATGCTCCTCACTTGGTGGCCTATCCTAGGACTAGGATGAACAAGTTTATAATGGGTATTTTCAACTTGGTGAGTGAGGAATGTCAGTCCATTATGTTGATTGGTGACATGGATTTGTCTCATTTGATGACATATGCCGAGCAAATGGAGGAGAAAAATTTGAGGAAGGAGAAAGGTAAGAAGTCCAAGAGAGCCCACGGTGAGGGAAAGTTCCAAAAATACTAAAGTTGTACTAGTATGGTACCTTATGCTAGGTGGCCAAACTGTGTAAATGCCATGACTATCTATGCTGTAAGAAAACCAATACATGTTATAGTTGTGGAGAGGAGGGTCACAAGATAATAGATTGCCCTCTTAGGTGCAAAAGTAGTAGAGGTGGTGAGGTTGATCAAGGGGATGCTCCAAGACATAATTGGTTCTATGCTCTTCAAAGGAAGCATGAAATGGATGAGGCATCCAATATTACTACCGGTATGTTAAACTTTCCTTGATTTAGATGTGTGTGCATTGTTGGGACCAAAGTGCCATTGTTTATTTCTTTATTTTCTTAGGTTGCTAGTGGGCTTCTTGTGTGTCCTGAGTGGTGATGTGAACCTCTGGTGTTTATCTCTTGGTTGTCTATATGGTTGCTAGAAATTCCATAATTGTTGATCCATGTTCATATTGTATTAGGTCTTGCCTTGTGACTTGTTGGAGATGGTGTGGTGGATTCAATGTTATACTTAGAATGGAATAGTTGCATGTATATTGTATCTTCATGGATGGTAGGACCCATAGAGTTAGATTATGACTCCCTAATGAACCCGTCATTGAGAGGTAGGTTGTCAAGTGGTAGCAAAAGAGGTAGGTCCATTCTTGTCTTATGGTTCGATTGATCCCTAAGGGTTTCCCCATTTATTATTGCATACAGTCTTGTCTTGTGATCTTTGTTGAACTTAGGTTGTTGGGTTTGAGGTCTTAGGATGGTTTGGCTACTTGGATAGCACATTTCTAATGAGTGTAGAACCTGTAAGGTTGTAATATGATAGTTGAAGATGGTCGATCTATTTGGTTAACTTCAATGGCTTAGTCACTTCACTAAGGTTGATTTTCGATTTGAGATTTGTACCTAAGTGAGCATTATTAGTATTGATGGAGTTATTCGGTTGAATTATGCATTAGCTATGTTTATGTGTCTCTAGAATAAAGTCTTAAGACCCTATTTTGATATGTTTGTTGTTGTCGCTACTGATGAGGTATTGATTTGTTTAGAGCTTGTGAATTACTTGGGGGTAGGGTTACAAGTCTTGGAGAGGTTGTTTTCCAAATATGATAGGTATGCATTATGGATAGCAAGAAGGTGGTTAGAACTCCTTAAGGATTATGGTATGAGTGTGCGTTATGTCCCCCGTTGAGGCTGATGTGATTGATGCTCTACGTAGGGTGCCTATGGGTAGCCTATTGTTGTGGTAATGGTGGTAAAGAGGTGACTAGTATAGTCCACGGTCGGCTGTATAGGGAGTTAGGTTGAAGGAAGTTGAGAATGGTAGTATAGTGATCTTGAGGGTTCCAAATCTTCTTGGGTTAAAAGTTCTAGTTTAAGCAAGGACATGATTTCTGCCTTATTAGAGTTGGAAGTTTGGGGTGAGAAGATGACAGAGTGGAGGTTGTCTCCCAAGTTTGAGATGGTGGTTATGGTACCAAGTAGGTTAGGTGAATTTAAGGTTGCCAATTGATTTGAGGATTATGAGTCCATATAGAGTGTAGAGGGAAGTTGGTAAGGTTGCGTAAGTTTAGGGATTGCCTATGGATAGGAGTTGGGTTAGTTCAGTTCTTCATGCTTCTGGGTTGATGGGATGTGTCGGTGCTTCTAGTGCTATAGCACTCCTTGAGATTATGGATGATATGGAGGATAGCTTGACTTAGGAGAAGGTCCTGGTTGAGGTGTGGATGGGTGAATGGAGAAGTTAAATGATAATGATGCGATTTTCACCAAGGCCCTTTTTGGAAGAGTCCTCTATTTGTATATGCCTCACTGGAAGCCAGTACGGGCATGGAGAAGCAATATCTTTATTTCTTTCATTCTATTCAAGCTTATGATAACATGTCAAGTCCATTCTACGATTCTAAGTCTTATGTTTCATCTCCTATGTCATTCATATGCATTCATGTTTAAGTTGGAAAATACATGGTGATTTTACAATTATGTTGAGATTTTGAAAATGATTTTTGAATGATTTGAATATATTTTAGCATGACGTTTAACAACATTATGATTTTCAACTAGTAAGTTATCAATGGATCTTATACTTGGAAGTTTCATGTTCTAATAAAAGCATTTCAAGCCTTGTTCTTCCACATTCGAGGATGATATTCTGAAAAGGGAGATATTGTGACACCCCATAACTCCATATTCTTGTATCCATGTTTCAAGCCTCATTTGGTTAGGTTGAGGTTGTATTAGGTTAATAGGAGACTCCTAGTACCTAAACGAGTTCAAAACTTCCCTAAGAGTTGAGTTTTGCATGATGATTCATGCAAGGGTAAACTTTAAACTAGAATAACTTTTAGTACACTTAGAACTAGGTGGCCCACAACATGTCAAATGAAATCCCTTTGAGTTAGCTTTCTAACGCACCTAGTTTCACCTCATTTAGAGTTCACAATCAAAACTTATGGAAATTTTAATGAAGATTGTCAGTGCATAGTTGCACCACGAGCCCACTGTTATGAGTCGTAGGTCGCGGTACGACTCGTAGGTCAGGCTCGTAGAAATTACCAAAGATTTTAAAATTGAGTCTAGGTGTCATGTGAAGGGTCCTATGAGTTGTAGGTGCTACCTACAGGTCATAACAGGGCCCGTAACAGTCGTTAGACAGCTTTTTAGGAAGGGTTATTTTGATCCTTTCCCACCCTTTCTAAGCTCTAGATTGACTTTTTCATGCTCATTCAAGATCCACAAACCCTTAAGTTCTTAATTAATTGATAAAATACTATCTCAAACCTTTATATTAATATTTCATTCAAAAATCAAGTATCCAAATCTTCTGGATCTAAGGATTTCCTTCAAGCTTCAAGCCTCCATTTCTAATCTTCATCTAGCGCTTCTCCAAAGCTAAGGAAAGTGGGTTTGAACCATTGGGTTCTTTCGCCCATGGTACCCAATCCTCTTTTCTACTTAAATTACATGATTTAAAGTTGACTTACTCATAGGTCTTTATTGTTGTAAATTTCTCTACACAGTGAATTAGGGTTTCATGAAAGTATGATTGTCTTGGCATGTTTTGAGCTATAAATCTTAGATCTAATGTGAGATTTGATGAGGGGTTTTGACATAAATGTCTTGGTGGTATGACAAGGTGTTGATTGATAGTTTTATAATGGGTTTTCTTACATGATTTCATCTCTAAATTGCATAGTCATACAACTGCATTACACACCCACCAATTGTTTGATAAAATATCCGGATTATGATTCTTGAATTATTGAAGGCCTAATGTCTGGGATATGACATATATGACTTTATCATGATGAAAGAATGATGTATGTGTGATAATTTCATGATTAGCTTTTATAGTATTGCATGTTGACCATAACCATGTTGAGGAGTTAGTACCTTGACCACTACGATGGAGGGTGAGAAGTACATTAACCTTATTGAGGGGTTAGAACCTTGACCACTACGATGGAGGGTGAGAAGTCCATTAACCATGTTCAGGGGTTAGTACCTTGACCACTATGATGTAAGGTGATGAAGTCCATTAACCATGTTGGGGTCATATTACCTCGATCACTATGATGGAGGGTGAGAAGTCCATTAACCATGTTGAAGGGTTGGTAGCTCGACCACTACTAAGGGGGTGTTAAGTATTAGATTCCAAGTACTACTTTACTTGGTATATGATGATGATCTCTCCTTACATATGTACTATGATCTATAAGAGCATGATTTTTACTACAAGCACCCATTCATACATGTCATATTGTTATATTATGCCGATTGTCTATGGTTATGCATTTTGACTATGCTGCCTATCTCTTTTTGCATTGCATTCTGCATACTTAATACATTCAAACATACTAACACATACTCTATGCCTACATTATGTGGCCATTTTGACCATTTGGAACAACTCAATAAATTTAATAATGACTATAGATCGAACCTATCCATGTAGGAACTAGAGCTGCATTTGGTCATCCTCCTCCTCCACGTGCCTAGTGGTATCCATTCAAGGTAGTTATGAGTCCTCCATTCTGGGTACATTGGTCTATATTCTCATCTTATATATTAAAGACTATCTTTCATTTTGTATGTTTTGACTATGAGGTTGAGTCCGGTTGCTTGTCTTGGCCCCCGCTAAGTTCTCTGTTAGAGGTGTTGTTGGACAAGATGTGTATTATGCTTGAGCTTTGAGTCACTTATGATCTTCAAGGTCTTTTGATATATGTCATTTTTCCTTAGTCCCAAAATTCCCCTTTTTATTGTTTCTTATGTTGTTTTATATTCCTTACGTGATCAAGGATGTGTAATGATATGCTATAAGGCTTTATTGGGGTTCCTTCGGGTTCCCCATCCGCCGGTCACATCTAGGCCATATTCTTGGGTCATGATAGCTTATTAGTTAAGTGACTTTATGATAATTAAAGGAATGTATATATGTGTTGATTTCATGGATTGTATCTATACTGTTGCAAGTTGACCACACCTTGTTCGGGGGTGCTAGGCCCGAACAACCATGTTGTGGGGATTTGAACCTCAATTGCCTCACTCAGGGGGCAGTAGGCCTATGCAACCATGTTTGGGGATTTGTACCTCAATTGCCTTGCTCGGGGGATAGTAGGCCTGTTCAATTAAGTTGGGCAGTTTGAACCTCAATTGCCACGCTCGGGGGGTAGTAAGCCTGTGCAACTATGTTCGACGGTTTATACGTCAATCGCCTTCTTGGGGAGTGGTCGGCTCGTGCAACTATATTGGGGGGGGTTGTACCTAAATTGCCTCGTCAATGGGTGGTAGGCCCGTACAACCATGTTGGGGGGTTAGTACGTTGGTCACCTCACCAAGGGGGTAGTAGGCCTTGGTCTCTACTATAATGGTCTCTTCCTACACATCTATTATGTTCAATATAAACATGTTTTACTTCAAACATCATTCATGCAGGTCATATTGCTACTACGCTCATCAATTACTTATATGTACACACTTTGCTTATGTTGTCAATCTCTTGTTGCATTGCATCCTACATACTTAGTATATTTAAATGTACTAATGCATACTCTATGCCTACGTGATGTTACCATGTAGGAATATGAGCTCCACTTGATCATCTTCCTCCTCCACATGTCTAGTACTATCTTTGAAGCAAGTTTGGTGAGTCCTCAACTCCGAGGATTATATCTTTTGATCTTATGTTAAGCAAAGTCGACTATGATGGTAAACCTGAAAAGATGTCTTGGTCCCTGCTCAATTCTAAGTTTAGAGGTTGTTATGACCCAAGCCTAGGGCCTAGACATGACCGGCGAATGGGGAACTCGAAGGAATCCCAAATAAGCCTCGTAGCATATCATTACACATCCTTAGTCATAGAAGTAATAAAATATGACATTAAGAGATAGGTATCACAAGGAAAATGGGACTAAGGGTAAACTTCCATAACATAACATCAAGGAACAAGAGAATCAAGACTCATAGCATAGATACATAATATGTCCAACAACACCTCTACTACATAGATAAGAGCGAGGGTTAAGACAAGCAACCGGACTCACCCTCATAGTCAATACATAACAAAATGAAAGATAGTCTAAATACATAGAAAGAGATCATAACCAACGTCCTCGAAATAGAGGACTCACCAACACGCTTATAGGACAATCGAACTAGCCACGTGGAGGAGGAGGAGAAACAAGAGATGCTCCAGTTCCTACACGGTGACATCATGTAGGTATAGAGTATGTGATAGTAGGTTGGAAGGTACTAAGTATGTAGTATTGAATGCAACAAGAGGTAGGCATCATAGTCGAAATACATAGAGATAGACAATAGCTGGCATAATAACAATATGGATTGTATGATTAGTGGTTAAGTAAAAGATGCTTACATAGGACATACCATATGTGTAAGAACAGAGCATTAATCTATTGGTGGATCATCATACCCAACCACCCTTAGTGATTGAGGTATAAACCCCATCAATAGGTTGGTGGTTCATTGCATCCTACCACCAGTGGTGCCAGAGTACAAACCCATGATATGTTTATGGGTACAAAGCCCCAGCAAGGTTGGTGGATCATCATACCCTACCACCCAAGGTGGTGGAGTATGAACCCCCAATAGGTTGATGTGTACAACCCCCAATAAGGTTACTTGATGCGCAACACCCAGGTAGGGCATGGTCACATTCCAACACTATATAGAGATCACCATATACATGCATTCATTTCATCATTATTTTATCACCATATAGTCATTCCACTCATAAGACATGTATTGGACCTTTAATTCCTAAAGAAACCATAATCAGATATTCTATCACACACTTAGAGGGTGTGTAGTGCTAGCCTAAAATCATCCAATTCAAGAGTGAAATCATTCTAGAAAATTCAATGTAAAACCTTCAATAGATACTTGATAACACCCTCAAGCAATATACATCAAAACCCTTTATCAATCTTACAATAGACCTTGGTTTTATAGCTCAAAACATAGCAAAACAGTCACAATTTCATAAGCCCCAACATAGTGTGCAGTGATTTTCATACTAAGAAAGACCCATTTATAAATCATCTTTAAATCATGCAAATTAGAGTAAAAGGAAGCTTGGGTATCATGGATGAAAGGAACCCATGAAAGAAGCCCACATACCTTAACTTTAGGGATGAACTTGATGAATATTAGAGATGGAGACTTGAAGCTTGAGTGCAAATCCATGGTATTTGGAAGGAGTTTTGAGACTTGAGTTTAGGAGTGAAATATTTGGCTAAGTGTTTGAATGAGTGTTGAGAAATATGTAGAATGATATGAGGGTGAAAAATGGCTAGGTATAAGTATTTACACGTTAGGGAACACTTAGGCCCATGACTTAAAACTCTTAGACCAAAGTGAAAAATTTGCACCATTTTTTACACTGGTGTGCATCACGGAAGGGGCGCATAAACCCCACTGAAAATTACACTTTTGAAAAACTGAAGTTGCTAATCATTTACTATTAAATCGCGGTTAGAACCATTTTCCACTCAAAATGACCCACTGAACAAGAATATGAAGTCGAATTGTTGATATTACGCATGGATTTTGAGATATATAGAAATTATAATTTTGGACACTTCCGAGGCACATTTCAAGCACTTTTTGGGATTGTTATAATATCTCCCCTGGGAACCTTCGTCCTCGAATGTCAAAGAGATGTATATGAAAAACACAAACATGACAATTTTAGCCAGCATAGAAATGCAACAATGCACTTAAACATTATTTCAAAAATCTCATCATAAATGTAAAATCATCATGAACTTGTCAATATAAACATAAACATATGCAATGACATGAGAGTTGAACTTAAGAACTGAGACCATATAAGGGACTTAGATGATTACCTTAGGCTTGAGTGGAGTGGGAAAGTTAGGGATATCGCTTTTGCAGGTCCACTTCGGCTTCCCAAGTAGCACTCTCAACTTGTTGATTCTTCCAAAGGACCTTAACGGAAGCCAGCTCTTTATTTCTCAACCTCTTAACTTGCCTAAACCAAATATGAACCGGGACCTCTTCATATGACAAATTATCTTCAACCATACCCACAACATCAAGAGGCACAAGAGCATTCGGATCACCCACACATTTCCTCAACATAGACATATGAAACACCAGATGAACAAAATCAATCTCACAAGGCAATTCTAACTCATAAGCTACCTTGTCAGTCCTCCTAATTACCCTATAAGGACCCACATATCTTGGACTCAACTTGCCCTTTTTACAAAAATGGACCACACCCTTCATGGTTGACACCTTCAAATAGACCCAATCATCAACTTTGAATTCAAGTTATCTCCTCCTCACATCAGAATAAGACTTTTGACAACTTCGGGCCATCTTCAACCTTTCCCTAATCATCCTAACCTTCTCAAGAGCCTCGATAACCAGATCTGGTCCTAACAAGGCCACTTCACTAACCTTAAACTACTCCATCGGTGATCTATAATGCCTACCATAGAGGGCCTCAAGAGGAGTCATACCGATGCTAGAATCATAGCTATTGTTATAGGCAAACTCAATCAATGGAAGATGGTCATCCCAACTGCCCTTAAGCTCCAACACACAAACCCTAAGCATATACTCAAGGGTTTGAATGGTTCTTTTGGCTTGGCCATCCATTTGAGGGTGGAAGGCCGTAGAAAGCTTAACTCTAGTACCAAGACCCCTTTGGAAGGA
>JAOTQJ010085006.1:0-12355 GCA_025642045.1 Solanum sejunctum
TTCTTTGTCATTATATTTACTTATTGCATTGCATACCTGCATACTTAGTACATTCCAAAGTAATAATCACATTTTTCCTACATGCTATAATGATGTAAGGGCAGGCGATCTACCTCATCCTCTTCCGCGTGGATAGATTGCTCATGAAGACTAAGCTTTTGTGAGTTACCATTCATCGGTAATAGAACCCTTATCTTCAATCTTTGCCTTTGTTATTCATATATTTGATGTACTTTCATTTTGACTTAGTATTGAGGAGCCTAGACTTATATTCTTGGCCTGTTTATTGTCATTGTTTAGAGGTATGCCTGGACTATTGCTACACTTTGTATGTTTTAAACTATTTAACTTATGCTTCTGCTTATGGTTACAAGTTGTCTCTTAGTCCCATTTCCCATATTTCATTGTCATCTATTTGCCATTTACCATTTAAACCTATAATGTGCAATTATAATTTAAGAGGCTTGTTTGGGGGCCATCTGGTTCTCATTCATCGTGTCACACCTAGGCCCTAGATTTGGGTCGTGACACAAGTCTTATTTTGATTTGACATCAAAAACCACAGAAGTCACAAGCCATTTTAAACATGATGACACCATTATTATAATATACCAACACAACACCCAATCTAGCCTAACAGTGCACATTCCTCACTAAATCTTTCTTGACCTCATCAACATGAATCACACTACCCATAAATAGTCTACTAAGGGCAGGAACTACAACATTTACCTTGCCTAGATGGTATTTCACACCCATATTATAGTCCCTGAGAAGTTCTAAGTATTTTATTAGCCTCAAGTTTAGGTCTCTCTAGGTGAATATATATTGTAAAAACTTGTGATCGGTGAGTACATCAGCATGAACCCTATAAAAATAATGTCACTAAATCTTCAAAACAAATATTGTTGTTGCTAAATCAAGATTATGGGATGGGTAATTTTGTTCATGCACTTTCAGTTGTCTAGATGCATATGCTATAACCTTTCCATGTAGCATAAGCAGACAACCCAAACCAATTCTAGATTTATCATAATGCACAAACCCATCTAAGCTCAGTAGTGTCAAAACAAGAACCAATATGAGTTGATCCTTTAATGCTTGGAAGCTTTCTCATATTCATGTGTACATAGGAATATGGTCTTCCCTTTAGTTAACTTACTCAATGGTAAAGCAATGGATGAAAAACCTTCAATAAACCTCTAATAATAACTAGCTAACTCAAGAAAACTCTGAATATTTGAAGGAGACAATAATCTAGGACAATTCTTTATAGCCTTGGTCTTCTTTGGATTAATTTTAATACCATCATTAGATACCACATGTCCAAGGAAGGCTACTTTGTACAACCAAAACTCATATTTACTGAACTTGGCAAACAATTGTATATCGTTCAAAAACTGAAGAACCACCCTCAAGTGGTACATATGCTCTTGTTCACCCTAGGAATAACTCAGAATATCATCAATGAAGACACCCACAAAAGTATTAAGGAATGGCTCTAACACTCGATCCATGAGATCTATGATCACTGCCAGTTCATTAGTTAACACAAAAGACAACATCATAAACTCAAAGTGCCCATATCTAGTCCAAAAAGCTATCTTGGGGATATAGCATTCCCTTACCCTTAACTAATGATAACCAAAACAAAGATCAGAAGTGAGTAGCACTCCGTAACTAATCAAACAAATCATCAGTCCTCAATAGTGGATACTTACTCTTTTTAGAAATCATTTTCAATTGTCGATAATCAGCACATGTTCAGAGAGACCCATCCTTCTTCCTCACAAATAAAATAGGAGCATCCTATGGTTATATACTTGGTCCAATGAATTCTTTCTGTAACAAATCCTTCAACTAATCCTTCATCTCCTTCAATTCTATCATTGCCATATGCTAAGGAGGAATGGAAATAGGTTTAGTATCAGGAAGAAAATTTACGGCAAAGTCTACTTCCCTTTTGGGATAAATACTAATCAAATACTCGAGAATGATATCTAAAAATTCATTAACCACCAAACCTGACTCAAGAGTAGGAGACTCGGGCTTAATATCTCTAACCCTCACTATATGATAGATGCATGAGATCATGTTTTGATCTTTGAGATAACAGACAAACTGACATTTAAAAATGCAATCACTACATACCCACTCAAGAAAAGTTTTATTAGGAAATTAGAACTTTACCATTTGTGTCCTATAATCTATAGGCATAAGAAGCATGTAACCAGTCAATCTTAAGGATGACATCAAAATCAACCATCTCAAGTTCAACAAGATCACAAGGAAGGACTTTATGCAAAATTGAAACAATACAATCTCCATAGACTCTACAGGCTACAATAGACTCACCCAAAAGAGTATAAACTGAGAATAGCTCTATTAAGATTTCAGGACTCGTACCAAACTAAATAGACAAGAAGGAGTGACTAAAGATTAATTTGTACCAGGGTAAATCAAAGAATACAGATCAAAACCAAAGACTTATAACGTACCCATCATAACATCTAGATATTATCCACCTCCTACCTAGTATTTAAAGCATAGATTTTGTTATTGTGAGGAACATCACCTTGTTGGGATCTTGGTTGGCCTTGGCCACTCAAAGTGCTTTACCCTTTCTTTGGAGCACTATGATAATGCACAAATTTGTGGCCATCTTTCCACACCCATAACAAGCACTGGAATCCCTCAAGCATCTACTCAAGTGATTCATCCTACATCTATCACTCTTAGTATGTAGTTGGCAATCTTCACCATATGCCATATGATAAGGTACTCTATCATTAGCAACCTCAAATATGAACCTTGGCCTTGTTGAAAGTGGCCATTTCCACTACCACTTGTAGAGTTTGAGAACCCACCTTCAAGATAGGCCCTCTTAGAATCTCTCATCTTTCTTTCCTTAATCTTCTCCCCTTTGATTTCCTTGGCATATGTCATGAGCCTCGAAATGTCCATCTCCTTAATAAGCGTAATTGTGAGACATTCTTTAACAACCAAGTCAGTAATCCTCAAGATAAACTTATGCATTCTAGCATCGGGGTCAGCCACTTGTATAATAGCATACCTGGAGAGTTTACTGAGCCTAAGAGCATACTCCTTCTCACTTATTCCTCCTTGCTAGAGGTTGATAACATGGGTCAACATGGCTTCCAAAACCCAAGAGGGAAAAATGATCCAAAAAGGAAAATTTGAACTCTTCTAACCAACTCTATCATCACCCACTCTCCCAGTCAACCATTATATGTACCATACTTGGGCCACTCTCTTATATTGGTAAGCAACCAACTTAACCTTCTCTTCTAAAGACATCCCCATAATGACCAACACTTTGTAGATCTTATCAATGTATTCCTAGGCATACTCATCATCTTCAGAACCATAGAACTCTAAAGGATTCATCTAGACAAAATTTCTAACCAATGTTGGGGTTGGCACATGAGGAGGAGGGAACATACCTTGGTTGGTCACAGCTTGGGTCAACATGGCAAAAGCAGTTCAAAACTCAGCATGGGCAATTTTTTTCCCTATAGGCTCTTGAAGAGCTTGGTCTTTATTAACATGAGCCTGTCTAGGTTGAGGTGGTCTCGTGTGAGGCATCATCTGTAAAGGCATGAAAGAACATTCTTTAGATTTTTGAAACCTTAGGAGACATTTTATGGCATGACACAAATCATAAAGAAGTGAGCCATTTACTAAAATGTTGTAAAGCCTCCTAATCATAGATATGGTGCACCTCACATACATGAATAAGGCTTCACTTCACGTGGTATGTTGGACTCCAAGGATCATTTCAAAACTATGGGGCTCTGATACCAAGTTTGTAATGACCCAAAACTAGGGCCTAGCCATAACATAATGAATGAAATATTCAAATGATCCTAAAACTAACCCTGTAGCATTCCATCAAATGTTCAAGATATATCAAGAAAGATACATAAGCAGATGCATAAAATTTTCATAAGTCAGAATGTGAGGAAGATTATAGCATAAGAGTGTATAATTCTAAAGCTAAATCAAAACATAAGTCTACAGATGCCTCTAACTCATGACATAAGATGGTGGGAGAGAAAGACCCTGGCTAACCTAGAATATGAATAAAGAACTATCTCTAATACATAACATGCTGAAAGGAAAGATAGAAGGTCTTTTCTATGAAGCATAAGGACTAACCCAATTCAGATCGTCAAAGTATTTTGATCTAGCCATGGGGATAGATGATGGGATTACCTACATTTGCATTGTCATTCAAGAATAGAGTATGCATTAATTCTTTTAAGTGTACTAAGTATGTGAACATGTAATGTAAAATGGGGCATGATAAAACCTGCATTTAAATGTTAGATGACAATGGCATATATATATATATACACACACACACACACAAAGAAGAAAGAGTAGCCTACTTGTCAAAGATAGACTATACCCCATATAGTAGATGGTAGTACATACATAATCATGCATATTGGGCATAAACATGAACCTACAGTCGCACATAGTTACGGGAAATGTAGGCTTTATATATGGATACTTAGAGATAGTCCCCCACCTCCAATCTCATTCGATGTTAAGTAATCATCCAACAAAATACATATATATACATGAACTGGCTTAAAAGCCAAATTATAATTCAAAACCTAGTTTCATGAATGCGAATAACTCATTCATAACTTTTACATATTGGTGTATACACACCCTTGATGCTTGAAGCCAAATCACAGTCATCATAGTAATCACAACTATGCCATAATCATACTTACCTTGAAACCACGTTCATAACCATAATTGGAAACCAATTCCATATCAAAACCTCATGAAAAGACTTCTTCATGCATGCTCATGACACAAGAAGTGTGAAAAAGCATGGGTACATGACATTCATGCTTAACACATGATAATAAGGTGGAAACATGCATAATCTATCATGACATAATTATTTGGATCATAATGAAAATTACCCATGCTTGAAATCATAGTTTAAAAGGATATACAAGTTCATAAATCATGGAAACAATGTAAACCATTGTAATAATACTTAATTTAAGCTTAAATAGTCATTTAGTAATGACCCTTATCAAAATTCCAAGTTCAAAGGGACATGCAAGTTCAGAATTAATCAAAACTATGTAAACCATTGTAATAAGACTTAATTCATGCTTAAATCGTCATTCAGAAATTATCCTTATCATAATTCCATCAATTTTAAGTCAAAACATGAAAATCGTACTTGGATCTTAAATAAAGTCATGAAACATAGATGAGAGATTTTGGCTTCAAGGTCCAACTGAAAGCAAGGATGAATACACACATACCTAGCTAACTTAGATTAAGAAGTTTGAGATGAATTTAACTTGAACTTGAAACCCCAATAGAGTCCTAGCTTGAATCCTTGAAGATGAGAATTGTAGAGTCTTTTAAGGTGTTTGATTGTAGAGATAAGTGTTAGAAATAACATAGGGGCTGATTTAGAAGTGTAAAGGAGTGAATAAATATCCAAATACACTTGGATTTAGGGAAAATTTCAAAATGTCCCTTAGAGAAACGATTTTAAAAATTGAACTAGGCAGCACCACGAAAGGCTTCAAAAGTTGTGAAGCTCTCATAAACCTGCCTCCATATTAACATAGGGCGTGCCAAGGTGAAGTTATCCTGCATGAGCCACACCACCATCTATGGTGATCACCCCGACCAGTAGTGTGCTATGTTATTGGCACACTTCTCTTAACAGTCTCTCACAAAAGCCAAGGTAGCCTAGAAATGAAGAAGTGTCCCTTCATGGATTCTTTCATGAATCATGGATGATTCCATGGCTCATGAAGGGTCCCTTGAAAGGGTACCCTAACCAAAATCATTTGGAAACTGCTTTTTAAGCATACTTAAGTCCTTTCGAAGTTTGGGTCCTTAGATATTTATAGGTTTCAAATTGAGCAAGACCAAAATAGAATACTTTTAGTGTAAATTTAGTGTTGCAAGGGATGATGCAAATATCAAAGTGAGGCTTGCCTCTTAATCTATTCCTAAGAGGGAAAACATTAAATATCTTAGGTCTATCATCTGGAGTTTTGGTGACATTGATGCTGATGTCACACATTATATTGGGGCAGCATGGATGAAATGGATGGTTGCCTATAGATTATTGTGTGAAAAGAAAATTTTCATGACATAGACCTTTTAGGTCAGGATGGTGTGTGTGAGATCCCGCCTATAGGCACACCCAATACCCATGGTACCCATTCTGAATGACTAATCATAGAGATACTAGTAACATATAAGTACGCCCAGCACAATCTATGTAATGACCCTCCTAGTCATTTCTGCGGTTCAGCGGTTATTTCATAAATTTGATCTTGTGAATAGCGGTGTTGGACCATTTTTGATTTTTTTGTACTATTCGGATGGTTGTTGGTTTGACCCGTTGGGCTTCCTGATAGTGATGAATATGTTATATCTGATATGATTCTAGTTATTGATTACATATGTTATGATTATGTCCTATTAAATGATAAATGTAAACCTATGTCCCAATATTAATGTGTATGTCTATTTCAATACTTTTTTTTATCTATGTGGGTGGTATAGCACCGATTTTATATAGCATTTGAGAGGTTGGTTGCCAATTATACTCCTGGCTACACATTGTGACTATGTGATTGTGTGTTTGTTGTGCGTTTTTATTATTGGAACATATATCTAATTCTCTATTGCTAAGTAGTGTTTCTAATGGTGAGGTACGAGCTATAGTCATTGATTTAGGGAATTTTTGATGCTTCAGGAAACTTTTTTGGGTCTAAAAGCTTTAGATATTCTATAGTATCCTTATTTTCAATGGGCCATCTTTTGTATTTAGACACTGCATTATACATTATACTTTTGGCTTATTTATGTAGGATCTCATTCTGGATTCTATTTATGGCTACGTATATATATATATATTATTTTTGGTTTTGCATTTATAGTAGCTCTATACAGGTGACTTCTAGGTTTTGAATAAGCCGTCATTGGTTTCTGACTATGGTGCTAGTGTGTGTTATGATTAGTGATTGAGGAAAGGTACCATGGTTTTAGGGTTGGTTTACCTTTAGGTGGGACCTAATAGGCTCCATAAGGACCTAAAACATAAGGTCATGACAATGTTGTATCAGAACCAGGTTCACTGGTCTCATGTGTAAAGAGCTACCATATGGTGAAGTCCTACTGATGGGTGATAGGACGTCCATGGATTATCTTCAAGAGGCTATAGGATGTATCAGAAGCCCTCTTTTGTTATTGATTTTATTTATGTGATATTTCCAACAGTCAATCAACTTCAAGGAATTTGATTGTGCATTCTTTCATAAACATTTAGCGTAGAGGTCAGACTCTGGGTAGAGGCAGGGCTACACCATTATTCCCTCATAGGGAGCAGCCTCTTAATCTTATAGAGAAAAGATAGGATGCCCTAGATCTCTCACAATTGGAGGCATCAGTTAACCCATAGGCCTCAAACATTTTTGTGATTACTCTAGAGGTACAGATGACCATTAGGCTGTTGATAGTTACACATAAGAGAACGCAGTTAGGCCCAACGCCTTCAGTACTAGCACCAATAGAGCGCGCCACACTAGAGGCTCCAATTGAACAACCATAAGGATCCGCAACATTCCAAGATCAGTAGGTGATCAAGTATTTTCTGAGATTGACTCCACATAGGTATTCAAGAGCGGTTTGAAAGGATGCTCAGGAGGTTTTGTAGCTTGTGTGGAGAGATTGCAGGAATTAAGACTACTGGATTCCAGAGGTGCAAGTCTTCGATAAAATCAGTTAAACGTGCTAGTCAGGTAGTAATGGCAGATTTAGAGGGACACCTAAGAAGCTGGTGCTCTGCCTATGACTTAAATAGAGTTCTCTTAGACCTTTATGACTAGATTTTTTCCTTGGATCCTCAAGGATAGGCATTATCATAAGTTTGTTCAGATGTACCAAAGCTCGATGATAGTGGCTCAGTACAAGGCAAGGTTTCAAGAGCTCTCTAGATATGCCACAACTATTCTACTAGTAGAGAAGGAATAGATCTGATATTTTATACGTGGCCTGAGACCCTAACTGAGGATAGGGACACATGCATTGGTAACTTTGGGCTGATATTATATGGATATTATTGATCATGCCAATTATGCTGAGTTCTTCAGTTTTGAGGCACAAGGCAAAAGTGATAAACATGCTCGTTATGATTAGATTTTAGTGGATACAGATTTTATATCAGGGGATAGAGTTATAGGCCACAAGGAGATTTCAGTAGGAGCTATTTGGCTATCCGCATTAGGCATGTTTATAGACTTCTAAGGATGGCCATCAGGGTACAGGTACTTCTAGTCATGGTCCAGGTACTTCTAGTCATGGTCCAACTACTTCTATTCAGTGTGGTTCTTCCTATTTACCTAAACATAGATAGAGTGACAGGGACACTACTACATTAGGACATGCTAGATTATCTTTTTTTGTGGGTCAGAGTTCTAGGGCATTCAATTCAGGTCAGCATAGACAAGATCCCAAAGATCGAGCTCCTCTAGGCCGCTATGCTTATAAGGCATTAGATCATTGGTCCCAAGATTGCCCAGTGAGTAGGGAAATATACTTAGTTTAACAGGCTGTTAGACCATCCACTTTCCCTATTATATAAGGCAGAGGGCTAGACCAGGGTCGCAGAGCCAACCTATATGGGTATTGTGATGATCAACCAAGCTCTTAATAGGATTTAGGGCCACCATTTAGGGTGGTAGGGATAGTGGAAAAAGGGATACCAGAGGCAAAGGCCACAAGGGCCATTTCTGTAGGACTCTAGTGTGGTTGGAGACCAATGTTTCAGATGAGGCTATTACAAATATGGTTATTGTGTGCCAGCAGTCGACATCATCTTTATCTCATCCAAGTTCTACCTTTTCATATGTATTAGTTAATGCTGCTTCTTGCTTTATTGTGAGTCCCGAACATTTTTTGCCCCCATTTAGTATGCTAATTTTAGTGGGGGAAATTTCGTAATGAGTGATTAGATATGCAGGTCAGGTATGGTGACTTTTTAGGGTTGTGATATTTGGGAAAGCCTGGTATTATTAGATGGGCTTAATTTTGATATTAATCTAGGCATGGATTGGACAGCCCCTTCTCAAGTTGTATTAGATAATTACGCTGACATGTCTCTAGTGTCACGCCTAATGTCCTATTAAGGCAGACTGGCACCCGTTATCGATAAGGCTCAAGAGAACAACCTGTATCCACGTTCTTTATATACAAATTATAAGGGATTTATACATTCAACATGACTTTAAGAAAGTCGACAGTAATAATAAGCCAAAAGGAAATGCATTTGGCTAGGCCATTGGGGCCACGATGTCTAAAGTATGATACATGACCACACTTTAATTTACATAATCTACAAAGCCTTTAGATAAGGAAAAGTATCTGATAAGGGTTGGTACATGCTTTGTCTCAACTACATATACAATACAAAAATATAAGCTCTAGACACAGAAAGCTCCAAAGCAACCTAGAGCTTGGTAACAACAGCTAGATACCCTGCACTCCTATTGGAAAATCTACTAGCACCTATTCCTGCACATGAAATGTAGGTCCCCTATAAGGGATGTCAGTATGAGATAATGTACTGAATATATAAGGAAGGAAATACTATATATGAAGTAACAACTCAAATAAAACTATGCACTGGTGTAAGGATAAGAGACCACCTTAATTATACTGTTGGATTATGTACATTATGTTCTATTCATTACTTTACCTTTATTGTATAATCTGGGCACAACATGGAATACAAATGACCAGCAATCAGTGGTAAATCTGTATCGGTATCGGCCCTAGCTAGGCTTTACCTTTCACCCCTTGGGCTACCCCCTGTGATAGGATCGACCCTGGCTAGGTGATTCTTCCACCCCTCGGGTTACCAACCTTCAATAAGCAATATACTTTACCTTTCAATTATCTTTAAGATGATTCTTTTGGTGGTCACAATATTGGAGCTGTAGGACTATTGATGTAGCATGTGACATGTAAATAATCATACAAGGCAATATGACAATGAAAAGAGTATGTTACACAAATAACGAAATGCGTATGAGATGAAGCAACTCGTGAACTTTATTTAGCAACAAGAACCCATGTAACTTGGTATCCACGTATGTATGCAGATTTGAAGGTGACTATGTGTGGGAGCATGCGAACATGTGAAAGAGTGTAGACACAATTAATAGTTGTGTTGGAGTTGGTAAGTGCCTATATGTGCTAAGGAAGAATCTAGATTTCATGCCAAGTAATACGAAATCGAGTAACCTTAAACACCTCATTGTACGATCTCGTTATTACCATGAAGTAACATCCTTTTCTCTCAAGTAGTGGTCTATATTAGGGTGGGTAGTAAAACAAGCATTAGCAACTACTAAACAACCCGTAAGCATCGACCCAACGATGTTATTTCATCCTTTCCGCCTCTAAGCATATGTGTCTACTACCCATTCTATATACATGGTGTATACAACCTAGTTTAGGTTCGTAACATGCTAGAAATAGTCCACAATTCACAACACACACCATCTCCCCACTACATGAAATCAGGTAGCACAACATTATGCCATTTCCCTATATCTTGACAACAACAAGTCAAAAATATCCAAACTTTAACCAAAATGTCCTAAACATACTATACATAAAAACAACCTTAAAATATTCCTAGAAGAGTACTAAAGCAGTCAGGAAGGACGTGAGGCAATAGCCTTCCATCCATCAACCCACAAGTTCCAACCAAAATCACACTTAAGATAGCATAATAAAAATTGATTTTAAGTGAAACAAAATTAGGATAACAACCTTAGATTAATATCTATAACTTAAACCATGTTTAGAACATCAAATTCTCTTCACAATCCAGCCTACAAGCCATAGAGAAGTCACTAAAAAAAAGGCAAGTGTGCAGCAACTTTCTAAACACATGCTGTCTGACCTTTATTAACAAGCATAACTAACATATTTTTGTTATTTTTCATCGGAAAAGTGTACCACATACATGGATATTTCCACTTACTTTAGCCTTCATGATTGAAGTTTCCTTCAAGAAGCCTAGAGGGTTTTAGTTGCTATGTTATGAAGTGAAGTAAAGAGTAAAATAAAATCTTTAGAAGAGCTCAAAAGTGTTCCAAAGTGAAATGGCTTAAGGGATTATTTTTGATCCCTTTTAAAGGGTCTCTTTGGCCGAATTTCTCTTGAGCTTTTGACCACTATTAATATATTAATAAGCTAGTGATGCAGTAGCTTGGCCATCACACTTGTGCATAAATGGGTCTCAAAGTTGATGGGCCTTGGCTGCCCTTTTTCCTACTTTCTCTTCACTTAGCATGGGTCCAATTAGTCAAGTGGATTATGATTTAATTGGGGCCTTCTATTGTTCATCTTGGGCTGTACGTATTGTCTAGTTATGATGGTAAAGCACGGGCTAAGGTTACACTCTTAACACGGACTTTATTCATTATTGAACTTGGACAAATTTGGCGTCGGGTCTCGTCTCTGTTTAGCTAGCATAGTTTAGCTAAGCATGTAAATGACTCACCTACTAGCTTCCTAAATACTACAAGCACGCTAGTTTTTTCACCTTGTTTAAGGTCGTGATCTTCTTAATTTGACTTAAAACTTATTTACACTCGCCCCTCTTCAGCGTTAGACTTACATATTGCCCTCTAATTTGAGATTCTGGCACTTTTACCAAAATTGGTGCTAATTTGAAAATCCATATCATATTTTATTTGTATGGTACTAGTACTATAAGATGTGGGGCATTACATCCTCTTCCCCGAAGGAACATTCGTCCTCAAATGTTAGCACGATTAGATAGCTTAACTAAGTTAAACCTTTAGTTACACAAATTTTTGACAGCACACTAAGTATTCAACCACACGTACCTATTATTGTCTCAATTCTGCATGTTGGACTTCCTCTTTAGCTTCAAATAATTAAGGGTATTTTGATTTCATTGCGTCCTCGTCCTCCCATATTATCTCTTCTGCTTGCTAGTTTCTCCAATGTACTTTTACTGAAGCTGTTTCATTATTTGTTAGCTTCTTGACTTGACGATCTAGAATAGCAATAGTACTGCTTCATATGTGAGATCCTTTGTAACCTGCACTGTTAGACCCCGTAAGTTAGAACCCATAAGTCCTTAATTGGTTAAATTTGGTAAAGTTTGGGACCAAAAGTTAATTTTGTTCTAAGATTAATCATTAAGAATAAAAGTGTTGTGGGGTCATATATGTGTTTAGTTTTAATTGGTCCATGTATGGACTTGAGTCTATATATATATATAGATCATTGT
>JAOTQJ010085017.1:0-12355 GCA_025642045.1 Solanum sejunctum
ACATGGTCTATATTATGTATGTGATACTTGATCAGGCGGCGAGACCGCATTACTCTATGTTTGACATGATTATTAGGTGGCAGGACCGCAGCGGAGACCTTGCCGGCCCGTATCTATGTATATGTGTAAACGGCTATGTATATTTATATTGTGTCTGGGTTGCTGCTGGACTTTCTTTGTAGGTGCGATTAGTGAATAAAACAGAGGAAACTCTGCCGAAATTTCGGTAGAATTCTTAGACTTTAAGTTGTGGTTGGTGCGACTTAATATGGGTTTAAGTGTCTAACGGGCACGAGTCATGGCCCCGGGGTTTGGGCTGTGACATATTTTGAGTCATGCAACATTGTTGGACTGTTGTATTCTGAAAGATACAAGTCAAGAGATATACTATTGAATTAGTGTAGATCATGCCGCACTGGACTTGAAACTCCTTAAAGAGAACGAGATAATCGTGTGTCAGTTTGAGTCTTTTTTTAATTTATTTTGATCATTTTATTTTCTAACTCTAATTAGTTGACTATCACAAACAAAATTTTATAAGGAAATATTAAACTAATGAAGCTACTTTGAATCAAAGCAAGAGAATATAGATTACAAAGCTAACACATCTTTGCCCTTTATTAGAAAATAGATTACAAAGATAACACATGTTTGCCCTTTATTAGAACAACACAAGATCAGGAAACAAAAGAGGGTGCATCACAACATACACTGAAATAAAAATACAAGGTCACATGAAGTACTAGTTCAAAACAAAACACACACACAAAAAGAAAAGGTTCAAAACCACACACAAACTTGAAATACAAAGATGCAAACCACAGCTTTTGTTTTAAGGAGTCTAACTTTCACTTCTTGACATTGTCAACAACCCCAGAGATACTTCCTTTCTTGACATTGCTGTCAACAGTTTCTGAGACCTTAGTCTCCTTAGGAACTGCAGGAAGTGCAGGACGTGAAGGAAGTGCATTTGGGTGAACCCCATTCACAGGTAGAAGACCCTACAAATAAAAAAAGTTTACAAAATAAATAAATAAAGGTAATACATAAAATTCAATGATTTAAAGCATAAATGCATTTATGAGTTGTTTAAATTGTATTTATCAAAGTATAGAAGTTAAAACTCTTATAACTAAATACTTAAAAGTTAACTTTGAACAAATTGACAAATTTCAAGCAAAGAAATGATATGTTACACCAAATAAACAACAATAACATACCCAGTGTGATCCCACAAGTAGAGTCTGCAGAGGGTAAAATGTATGCAAGACCTTACCACTACCTCATAGAGATAGAGAAGTTATTTCTGGGAAACCCGATATGTTACACCCAATAAGATAGATGATTGGCAGATGGAGATCAACTTGATGTTATTATTTTGATATTCAATTGCAAAGCCCTATGTTATACTTATACTATAAAAAGCCTATGCTTAAATTCCTAAATCCAAGGGACAGAATATAGAGAGAGAGAATGACCATAAACAATGATACTTGAAAGCAAAAAGTATAGCTTACTCACAAAAAGAAGGTTTTGTAGCTTATAAGATGACATAACTACTTACATTGATTATACTATATAAGATGAAAAACGGAAAATTACTAACAGTTAAAATGCGGATTAATGTTGATATATTATTTCCTTATATCCAAATAAATTTTATAAATGACAAACTTTTTTTGAAAGTTAATTAGTCACATTAATTTAACAATATTATCCTTCTCAAACTTTTTTTATGAAAATAAAAATAGTTAGCATTTGAATTTTAAAACCCATTAAAAAGAAGAATAACTTTTAAAAACAAAAATCAACAACCTTTTTAGATCACTTTGGAGAATTTATTTATTTTTGGATTAAAAAAATAAAAAATTTATTTATTTTGAAATAACATCTAAAATGCATCTAGAGCACCGAATGAACCTCACCTTGTTCATTTCTAGGTCCATTTATATGTTTATTTCTTTTATCGGAATTTATTATGTTTTAACTAATCATTTGATGTTTGATATCTAATCAAGATTCAAGCTACATAAAATGTATTTTCTTAAAAAAAAAAAAGATTTCTACTCGAACTTTTCATTCATCAAAACACGATTTTGAAACCTAGGGGCTAGGGTCTTCACTACCCACATTCTTATTAGCTTTCATATGCCTCCTAAAGAATGTTTTATATGGTTAAATTAAAAGTTAAATTAACCACACAAATAAATTGGTCGATAATTGTACTAGTTTGATGAAGTCTTTGAAAGATTAAAAGTATTTTTTTCATATTTATTTTAGAAAAGTAAAGTATTTGGTCACGTTTTTATAGAAAATAAGTGATTCTAAGAGCAGTTGAAATTATTTTTCAAAAGCTAAAAAAGTTTTTTTCAAAAAAAAAATGCACTTTTAGAAAAATACACTTAAAATTAAGAACTTAAAAAATTTTGATCAAGAACTAATAGCTGCTCGGAAGTGTTTTTAAAATTTATTAGTCAAACAAAAATAATTTATCACAATAATATTTTTTAAAAAATTATTTTCAAGATATGCCAATTTTTGAAGTTTGGACAAACAAATTAGTATCTTGAAATTAAATCACACGAACATCTTATTTTAAAAAGAAAAAGAAATTAGTTTTTTGTGCTGAAACTTCCCCAGACCCTTTTGTTCATGTGTTACTGATCTTTTAATTTTCCTAAAAAAGAAAAGAGGGTTAATTAATGGGAAATCTTTGGAGTTAAACAATATATCTGAACTTTTATAGTTACAAAATTAATGGCTTTACACGATTAATCTCTTCTTACTATTTCTTAAGCTTGTTTTTCAGGGAACTTAACATGTTTAATCAGACAACTAAAAAAAAATTTCACCATCCTAGTCACAACCATTTTGTATAGGCAGAACTAGGGTATCGGTGTAAATTTTCAAAAACTCAGTAACTTTTGTATAGATCTTTAAAAAATTTATCAAATATGTAAACATTAATTTGTTGGAAATCCAATAATTAACAAAGTTAGTTCTTGATCTAACACCAGAAATGGAATTTGCTTAAGTTTCATTCCACTTCTCAATGGAAGATCAATTCCTTTTGGACACTTAAAAAGGTTTTTGAAATACTTCAACTTTAATATTCATAAATGTTAAAACATAGATCCACCTCTCGCTTTTGTACCCTTCATCATTAAAAATAAAGATGGAAATTACTTTTGTTCAACTATTGCACCTGTGTAAGAATCCTTAAATATTAGTAAACACAAACAAAAGACACGTAGATTAACACATATCAATGTTAGAAGGCAAACATAAAAAGAAACTAATATAGATATAGATGGATGGGTAAATATATACCTCAAGAAAAATTCTTGTAGCTTCTACGGGATTGTGAGTATTGACTATGTGAAAAGCAGCGGCCTAAACCAAGCAAACAACAATAAATCAAAACATAACTAAGAATTGGCGTGCATATAGATATAGATATAAAAATATAGATACCCTTAATTCGTTCAGTTCCTTCTCGGATAAAGTCTTGGGCTCGTCAATGTGGTAGGGTGGTGACGGTGGTGGTGTTAGCTCAGGAGAAGTGAATGGTGATTCAGTTGGAAAGTACTCCATAAAGAAAGATAGATTATTTGAGAAAGAAAGTAAGAAATAAGGTAGCTAGTGTGAGTAGAAATGGAGAAAGAGAAAGGGTTTATATGGAGGAAGTGAATAAAAGAGACAAATGAGAGGACGTACGTGGCAAACGTTACAGAGGTGAATACATGCATATATTGCATTGCTTGAACAAAGATGCCAAAAATTGCCAGCCGTTTCTCATCTTCTTCTTCTTCTTCACCTCCTATATCACAATTATCACACACACTCGCAACAACTTTTTGCCTTGGTTTTTGTTTTTAATTTCTCTCTTTCTCTCTCTCTCTCCTAATATAAATAGCTTGCTTTATTTGGACAAACATGGAAATGGAAAACTAGGTCCTTTTAAAACTTGAATTTATCTTAAATTTAGGAGTTTAACTTGAGTTTATATGTTCAAGAGTTTTACCAAGGGGTGAGTGATGTCTTTATGTGGTTTTGGGGCATAACTCTCATCTTTTAAATTAACTTGAGTTTATATGTTCAAGAGTTTTACCAAGGGGTGGGTGATATCTTTATGCGGTTTTGGGGCATAACTCTCATCTTTTAAATTAGTTTTGGGGGTTAAGTTAGATCCAAGATTGTTACAATCTGCTTTTAGTTACTATAATAGTTTTTAGCAAAATTAAATAAGTTATTTAGTTTTAAGATAAATTTGAATTTTAAATTTTAGTTAGATTGTTTGAGTCATTGAGATAATTTAGGTTATTTTAAATTATGCGAATTTTGTATTGGCTATTTAAAGCCCATCAATGATTAATAAAATTATTAAAAACCATTGAAACTTATTCAAAGTCATTTCAATCCAAATAGAGACATTTTTAATCTTTTTGCAGTGCCATTCATCTTTTTTTTAAAAAAAAAAACAAACCGTGGCATCAGAGTCTCATTGATCTTACGGGATCTGTGAGTTCTTCCAAAGAACTATCATATCATTTTCAACCTGCAAGGGCTACCTTTTCAATCCACAGAGGCCATCTTTTCAACCCATGAGGCAACCCTTTTAACCCGTAAGGGTTACTTTTAACCCTACAAGGGCTACTTTTTAACCCATTTTAACTCGTCAGGGCTATTTTCAACTCGTATCTTTTTCAACACACAGGCTTTTTGAACCAATTTTAACATAAGAATGACAAGCAACAGTCTCTCTTTGAATGCCCAAAAAATTTTCACTAGCAAAATTTATCAAATTTGGTTAGTAATAATAAAATCTTAATTTGAAATCTATGTTTTATGTAATATTGTGCTGAAAGAAAAATCATCAAAATAATTTTCTGCAAATTCTATCAATTTTAACATGAAAGCACTTGCAAACCAGAGAAGATCATTGATGGTGTTTTTTAAGCACAAAATCAAAAGAAGAAAAAGAAAGAAGAAGAAATTCCGCAAGTTCAATCAAAATAATTCAGCACCAACCGTCAAAACAGAAATTGAGAAGGGACAATTTTTTAAATTTCATTAACTAAAGCAAAGGAGGAGCAAAGGAGGAGTGTTGCAATTTGTTTTTAGTTACTACAATAGTTCTTATCAAAATAAGTTATTTTGTTCTAAGATAAATTTTATTTTGAATTTAAGTTAGGTTGTTTGAGTTGTTGAGATAATTTAGGTTATTTTAAATTATGCGAATTTTTTTTTGTATTTTATATTGACTATTTAAAGTCCCTTGATGCTTAATAAAATCATTGAAAGCTGATGAAACCTATTCAAAGTTATTTCAATCCAAAGAGAGACATTTTCAATCTTTTTACTGCGTCATTCATCCTTTAAAAAAAATAATAAAGATTTACTTTTTTGCATAGCCACTACTAAACAAAAGAGAGAGGAATGCATTAAGCGAAAGCCAATCCCAAGTGCTTTAAGTAAATAACTCAATATCTAACCAAGCGTACAATTAAACTTTTTTATAATATGAGAGTCAGCAGGTAAAAATATTATATTGATTTCAGAAAAAATATAATTATGTAATTGTTTTGCGGACAATCCACATATTGACTTGCCCCATTTTTAACCTATAAATTCGACCCTAATATCTTTACAAATTATCAAAGAAAAACTCATCTCAATTCTTGATTTTGAGTTTATGCGCTATTGAAGATCATGCACATCTAAAAAAACAAGGAAAAATTGCATCAAGTAAGAAATGATCCGAAAAGTGTACTTTAGGTAAATGAACTCAACATCTAATCAAGTGCACCATTTAGCTTTCTCATAATATTAGTTTAGTGGATAATATTATAGTACCAATTTTAATACAATGTGTATAAATATATATAATAATTTTATGGAGAAATCACTGATTCACTTGTCCCATTTTTAGCCTATAGGTTCGTCCCTGATTTATTTACATATTAACAGAGTAAAACTCATCTCAATTTTTGAATTTATCTTAAATTGGAATTTAATTTGAGTTTATGCACTATTGATATAGTAAAAAATATTTTACAGGTAAATTCTTTATAAATATTAAGAAAAAAGTTGATTTTACCTATACTATAGTAGCTAGGCTAAATCGATCACATCACTAATATAAAAAGAAATCTTTACATTGTGGGTGGACTCACAAGTGATATGTTCAAATTACACTTCTCTTAAAACTTATAAAGCAATCATTATTCAAATATAGAATCTACCCAAGGTCAGTATTGAATTCACGAGGAATATGATTCACACTTAACTTAATTATGATTTTTGTTTTTAACTTCTCTCTCTCCTAAGATAAATAGCTTTGCTTTTTTTTTTTTGGACAAATATGGAAATGGAAAACAGGTCCTTTTAAAACTTGGATTTATCTTTAATTTAGGAGCTTAACTTGAGTTTATATGTTCAAGAGTTTTACCAAGGGATGGGTGATGTCTTTACATGGTTTTGGGGTAACTCTCATCTTTTAAATTAGTTTTGGGGTTAAGTTAGATCCAAGATTTAATTCTAATAGCCACTAATAAATAAAGAAGAGACAAAAGCATTAAGCGATAGTTAATCCCAAGTGCCCTAAGTAAATTACTCAACATCTAACCAAGTATACCATTTAGCTTTCTCATAATATGAATTTTAGCGAATAATATTATGGTATCAATTTTAATAGTTTTATGGAAAAATCACATATTCACTTGTCCCATTCTTAGCCTACAGATTCATCTCTAATTTATTTACATATTAACAGAGTAGAACTCATCTCAATTTTTGAATTTATCTTAAATTTAAATTTAATTTGGTTTATGCACTATAGATATAAGAAGGAATATTTTACGAGTAAATTCTTTATAATACATATTTAAGAAAGGGTGACTTTTACCTATACTATAGTAGGCTAAATTGATCACATCACTAATATAAAAAAAATCTTTACATTATGGGTGGACTAACACGAGTGCTATGCTCAAATTACACTTCTCTTAAAACGTATAAAGGGATCATTATTCAAATATAGAATCAACCCAAAGTCAGTATTGGATCACGAGGAATACGATTCACATTCAATTAAATTATGTGTATTTGTACTCTTAGTCAGATTATGTAATACCTTAAAAGTTAAAAAAAGTTAAAAAGTCAAAATAAAATAAATTGCAAAAAATTTTATGGTGCAATACGTAACTACTTGCCTTATCTACGACCCCTATGTCACGCCCCGAGAAGGCACCCTTGGTGTGACCGGCACTGGAAGAACCATTGCTAATCGATTCTCCAAGAGAACTACCTGGCCTCATCATCAGATCATACTCGACAGCGGGGGAAATACTCAAGGAACGATATCAAATAAATAAATAAAACTTTTCTAAAAATAAAGTTTCCAAAATGATAAAGTTTGAAAATAAAGTAACAATCAACAATCCTCTACATAATATCTATGAAGCCTCTATCTAACAGTTTAGATGGTACCATGATAGGTCATGGATACCCCAATCAAATAAAATAAGAATACTTAGTAAAACAAAAAGGGTTCCTCCGAAGGCAAAGAGGGCCCACCAATGCTGAAAGCAAGAAGCTGAACTTCAATGATGCACTAGCTGAAGTCCTCTATCACCTGTATCTGCATCATCACAATGCAGTTTCAAATGAATGTCAATACATGAAATATACTAGTACATAAAATGGCCCAAGTCAAATCAGTTAACTCGACTCAAAACTCAACTCATCAGTTCATAGCCTAACCAAATAAATATGTAAGTTTAAAGTTTACAATCATGCTTAGGAGATAGAATCAATGTTTTTATACAACTCAGTTTAAAATATTTAATGATAAATCAGGTGTTGCTTGGGAGTTTCTCTTAACCGACACTCAATCTCACCACCATTAGTTTGGTGATGTATAACAAAGGTAAAATCATTGTCACGCCCGTTCTAAACTTGTCAAGGTAAAGGACGATCAACTCTCTTTTGGATCCAAAATAAATGTCCATCATTTGAGGAAATGAGTCGCTTGAGTTAACTACACGACTATCCTACACAAGAACGTATAGTTTATAGGTTAGAGTAGTTATTTATTCGCTCCTATATCAGTGCTTAATACTCCTTCCATGACTAAAACATGCTCATGCCAATCAACTCAAAACTCATCTCATTGGATTTCCTCCGATCAACTCAACTCCGTTACTTAATAACTCAATCAATCCAAATCATTAATCATGCATGAACTCAAGACTCCAACTCAAACTTAAATGGTCATTTACTATTATGATCCGAACCTAGGGTATAGGAGTGACACAATGAATGAGAACCCAAGAGTTCCCAAACAAGCCTAAAAGTACCAAAATTTACATCATCGGTTTGAAAGTACATTCAAAAGTAAACAAATTATTCCAAGGGACAGAAAAGTGGAAATAATGATTTGAGGATATCTTAGGGAAAGGGATTAACATGGATCCACACAACATATAGAACATAAGACTAAGGGGCGAGGGGGGGGGGGGGTAAGTAAGACACACTCTATGAGGATATCTTAGAGAAAAAGATTAACATGGATCCACATAGCACATAAGCCTAAGGGGCAGGTAAGTAGGATTCACGCTATAGAGGGTAATTCGGGACTTAGGATCTTTCCATCATATCATATGATCAAACCACAAGTATCATAACCATATCACATATGATAGCCAATAGGTAATCAAGCCATAACATAAACTTCAACCATAACACTTAACATATAACGTAAAGGAGTTTACAAGGTGTCCAACAATGCCTCTAACATAAGATAGGTCAGTGGCCAAGACATACCTCGGACTCACCCTCAAAGTAAATAAAAGAGATAAAAGGCAACATAGGTAGAAGGATGGTGGATCGTCCTTGCAAGTAGGACTCACCACTACAAGAAAACTTGTGATCCGAGCAAAGCATCAAACGGTGGATGATCAAAGTCCTCGGTCCTTAAATATTGAGATCATATAGGTAAAAGTATGCATTAGTACGTTTGAATGTACTAAGTATGCGCAGTGCAAAGCATGTAACTTATCAAAACCTGGATTCAATGTTAGAAGGCAAGGGCACATAATATAAAAAGAGATTTATAGTATGGAATGTAAGATAATTAACAAGATGTCATTAAATTCATGATGCATAAAATGCAAATGATACTCATATATATAGTGGGGATGTGATCTCAACTGACATATAAGACCAAGGGAGTATTACTTGGAATCCCGATGTTATCCCACACCCAAAAAGAAGAGGTGGTCTACTTGCCAAAGGTAAACCATACTTCTCCATGCTATAGGTAATCAAGCCATAAAGTAAACCTCAACCATAACACTTAACATATAATGTAAAGGAGTTTACAAGGTGTCCAACAATGCCTCTAATATAAGATAGATTGGTGGCCAAGACATACCTCGGGCTCACCCTCAAAATAAATAAAAGAGATAAAAGGCAACATAGGTAGAAGGATGGTGGATCGTCCTTGGAAGTAGGACTCATCACTACAAGAAAACCTGAGATTTGAGCAAAGCATCAAACGATGGATGATCAAAGTCCTTGGTCCCTACATAGTGAGATCATATAGGCAAAAGTATGTGTTAGTACGTTTGAATGTACTTAGTATGCACGGTGCAAAGCATGTAACTTATCAAAACCTAGATTCAATGTTAGATGGCAAGGGCACATAACATAGAAAGAGATTTATAGCATGGAATATAATATAATTAATAAGATACCATGAAATTCATGATGCATAAAATATAAATGATACTCATATATATAGTGGGGATGTGACCTCAACCGGCATATAAGACTAGGGGAACTATTACTTGGAATCTCGATATTATCCCCACACCGAAAAAGAAGAGGTGGTCTACTTGCCAAAGGTAAACCATACTTCTCTTGATGGGCCTCCCATTTCGGAGAAGTAACCTTCCTTACGGTCCTCCCATTTCGAATAGGATTTTTATATCATTTCTAATGGGTCATGCCTCAACTAACAAGATGAGCCTCAGATCTTTCTAGTCGGCCGTGCCTCAACTAATGAGATGAGCCTCAGATCTCAATGCCTATGTTGGCACATAATTCAAGGAAGGGAGCACGGACCTTTGGGGATAGTCCATGCTGACATCCAATCCATTGGTATTAAATTGTTATCCCAAAAGAATACTTATAATATACATATACATGTTTTCAAAGAGGAGTAATACTTACCAAATCATTTCAATGCATTCATATGCTTAAAAGCCAAACAACATTCATAATAATCTTAAATTTTAAATCATAGCTCATAGTCATGATGCTCATGCATAGGAATAACTCATTTATACATACGTAATGGTTCAAGCACCCATAATACTCAAAGAGCTATTATCATAGACATATATGTGATCACATTCTTGTTATAATCATAATCTTATTAAAATCATATGCATGAACATAATTGGGCTTAACTCACTTCATAATTTTCATAAAATCCAATGTACATGAATGCATATGCCATGAATAGTATGGGAATAGCATGGGTAATTGAGATTCAATCTAAAACTAATAATATAATATAAGATTAAAGTAAATTCATAATTAAATCCACAGTTAAACCATAATATAAATCACTCATGCTTAGATCAAACCTTAAAGGGACCTACATAATCAAATACTTATAATAATAATGTAATCCAACAATTTTAGGCCTATATCAACTTAAAATCATCAAATAAGTATAGCCCATACTTTAATTGAATTTATTAAATAATATAATTAAAAACCCAAATTTAAAGTAGCCAAAAATTCTGTAAAATTGAGAAAAAGGGTTTTGGGTCTTCTTGATTGAAAGAAACCAAGAATCAAAACCCACATACCTTAGCTAATAGAGAAGATTCAAGAAGAAATTGAAATAAATTTGATGATGAAGAAGACCCTTCCTTATGCTTCAAGCTAATCTTCAATGGCTCACTTGAAGGGAGTTCTTTAGATGAGAGAATTTGAATAATTCTAAGTGTAGAAATGAATTTGAATGAGAGAATTTGATTTTAGGTCATTTGGAGGTCTTATTATAGTATAGAAAGTCATAAAAGACCCTTAGAATAACTGAATTTTAAAAATCCGCGTAAACCCATACATAGACGAGTTCTACAAAAATGGGCATAAGGTCTTGCTTCAAACTCAGAATAAGGTGAAACTGGATGTATTGAAAACATAATTCAAAGAGATTTAATTTGATAGGTTGTGGGTCACTTAATTCATTATGTGCTAAGAGATATGACTATTTAAAGTTGACCGTTCTATCGGTACTTGTGAAAAATTTAGCCAATGGAACTCCTTTGAATTTGGCTTGACGTGGGAGACCCATGATGGACTTAAACAATATAAATAAGCTTTAATTGAGGGCTTGAAAGTGAACTTATCTTTGGCATGAAGGTTATACAGAGATCCTTCGACTAGAGCTTGAAACGAGGATTGGGGAAGCGTTTTGAGCGAACGAATAAGAAGCTAAGTGTTAGAATAAGAATGGATTGTGATGAATGAATATGAGGTGATTTGGGGGTCCCATATAGATGTTATACGGCCCGTGGAGGTGTTTATAAGATGTCACCTTGGTCAAAAACGTTTTCGTAATTAAATTTCAAGCACCACTAAAGCTATACAAAGTTCGGGTCCTTACATTTATACTTTACTCCATCATGCTTATTACATAAAACAAATCGGATGCTCATTAAATATGCATAAATATAGGCAATATGCTCCTCATGTTCAATCAAACTCAATTTACTCAACTCAGACAATCATAGTCATGGTCTCAATCGATCAATGCAACAAAAATTATATGAGATGATGGAAACCAAGGTTCATAGAACTGAATACAAGTTTTATATTCCAATTCCATATGATCAACAAGTAACTAATTAATCTATTCATAATTACGCATAGAAACTAAAAAAAAAAAGCAAGGAACTAAAGATTAAGATTATAGAATTTATCAATAATCAATTGTTACGCTTGAACTCGACCCAAGTAAATAAGAGGGCACATGGACGAACTCAGTCCTACGCTTTTGGAAGCTTTGCATACCTGAAATTAGGAAGAATGATCAACTCTCTAACAATCCCCAAGCTTAAACTCAAAACCCTCACTTTTTCTCCCTTTTTCGATGCTCTTAAGATTTTCTAAGTGTGTGTTGAGGGATAATACACCTACAGTATTGATAAGGTACTTAAAACAAGTCCAAAATTGTTAGACCCCATAAGTTAGAATAGGTAAGTCCTTAATTGGTTCGATTTGGTAAAGTTTGGGACCAAATATAAATTTTATTCTAAGTTTAGTCCTTAAGATT
>JAOTQJ010085048.1:0-12354 GCA_025642045.1 Solanum sejunctum
TATACAGTTTGATGGGTGGAGCCCGAGGGGGTTCAATTATGAACCTAGCATAGGGACGATCCCAATACAGTTTGATGCGGGGAGCCCGAGGGGGTTCAATTATGAAATTATCATAGGGCCAATCTCGATACAGTTACCACTAATCAGTTGTTCATATGATTACAGTTGTTCACAGATTTTAAAATACAGATTTTACAGTAAAGGTCAAGTGATATAAAGGATGTAAAGTACATGATTCCACAATATAACGAAGGGTGGTCCCTGATCTACCACATATGCATGGTTTCATTTGAGTTGTTACTTTATATATGCAGTATATCCTGCCTTACATACTCAGTACATTATCTCGTACTGACGTCTCTTACGGCGGGCCTGTATTTCATGCTGCAGGTATAGGTGCTAGTAAATCTCCCCAGTAGGAGTATAGGATATTCAGCTTCTGTCATCAAGCTCCTGATTTCTTCGAGGCTTTGTACATGTCAAGAGCTTACATGTTTTCATTGCACAATTTGTTGAGGCGGGGCCTGTCCCAACCCTTGTTTGATGTTTTTCTTTATTTATAGGCTTTGTAGACTATGTAAAGCACAGTGAAGTCATGTCTCGCACTTTAGACAGCGTATCCCCAATGGCTTAGTCATATGCATTTCCTTTTGGCTTGTTATCACTATTTATCTGCTTAAGGGCATGTCAAATATAGAAACCCCTTATAATATATATAGAACACATGTAGTTACAAGTTGGTTCTCCTAAGCCTTATTCGTAACGGGTGTCGGTCCGCCCTACAGGACTTTGGGGCGTTACATGAGTAACCTAAAGATAAGGTCTTGAGGCGAGTACTTGGGTCTGAGGGCTTGAGAAGTGTACCGAAGTCCAAGAACTAGAGGCGAGTACCCGATTCACGTATGGCTTAGTAGATCCACTTGGGCAATACGAAGTTAACCCCGGCAAAGTGATTTCCTCCTTTCTTCCAGTGTAGGTAAAACATCGAGACTCCATGGATTAGCTCACCTGGTTTATGTTTGTTATGGTCTCTCTCACATATGTTCAAGTCCTGCTTATGTTCCCAAGAGGTCCTCTTATGATAAATTAAATGGTTCCTTTATGTTATGTCCAAAGGTGATTTCAAGTTCCTATGATTCATTATTTTATAAGTTCAAATGGTATTTCCCCCCTAAAGGTACATGATGATGTCTACAAGTGTGTAAGGTGGTCTTTATTATGATTATCAATGTTCCTTGCATAATAAAATAGTCTTTTATGTAAAGCGATGTATTGTTCACCTAAGAATATTAATACATTAATTATGTATGACCTCGAGTATTTCTCACTAATTTAAGTTTATGTGACCTATTATACATTCAATTAAGGGTACGTTCTTTATTTCTCATGTGCATCATTCTATGTTCTATGGTGAGAATAAAATGTCTAAATGATAACCCATATGTATATTCCAAGTTTATATAATTTGTTTATTCTCCATTATGTTCATTTATGCATCATACTATATTCTTTCTAAAGTTGTCCTTTATGTTTAAATAATATTTGTTTGATTACGACTTACTAATGCCTTTGTAAATGTATCATTTTTATCACAAGACTTAGTATACATCATTTCGTTATTTATTTCCATGTCACGCATTGCATACCTACATAGGAGTACATTTCAAGTACTGACACATACTTTTATGCCTGCATGATTTAGCTATGCAGGGACCGACACTCATCGATATCCTCCACGTGGTTAGCTTTGCATCATTGAAAGAAGAGAGTTGGTGAGTCCTCTAGTTTGAGGACAATATCTGGTTTCCATCTTACTTATATTGAGACTCTATTCCACTTTGCTTTCTACTTTGAGTGAGCCTTGAACATGTCTTGGCCCCTGTCCTATTCATGCTTAGAGGTGGTGTTTGATACTACACTATGTACCTATAATTTGATGTTGAGATTTCATGGGAAAACTTATCCCTTAGACCCTATCTCTTATTTGATACTATTTGGTGCTATTTATAGCGATGGAATGAAATGAAAGTCCTAAGTCCTTATTTACCCATAGCTTGAGTCCTACTTACCATCCCCTTAGCACTTGCTTGATATGTGATTCATGCAAATCCCTTTCCCCTATCTATCCCCATAGTGTGAGTTGTAAGCCCCTATTCCCCTAGAATTAATTGTTGAATATTTGTTTTATATTCCAGATATTCAAACGATATGTTAAGAGGCTTATTGGGGTTGCCTTCGGTTTTCCCATTATCGTGTCACATCTAGGCCCTAGGCTTGGGTCATGACAATTTATAAGTTTTTGCAAATTTTCTGTTAAATTAGCCTGGGAAGCATCAAGAATCCCAGGTCTATCAAAACAGTATTTTAAGAAGATATGGAGTAAAGAAATTCCTTTTAAAGTGTCCTTTGTGTGGAGATGTTTAAAAACAGAATTCTTATTAGTGAGTTTTGGAGCAGGAAAGGTCAAAGTGAGGATGTTTTGGGCTACAAATGTAATCTAAGGATGAATGAAACCTACTAGCATCTTTTCTTAACATGTCTTGTTGATAAACATGTTTTGGAAGCCTTTGCAAGTGGGGAAGGAATTCAAGGTCCTTTTTACTTTCTAAAGGAAACTATTAATAAATGGTGGTATGAAAATTGCTCTAGTAAATTGAAACCTCTATATAATATTGTCCCTTGCTTCATATTATGGGTAATTTGGAAAAGGAGAAACAAAATTAGGCATGGGAATAATATCAATTTACATGTTATGATGGTGGAGGTTAATAGATGTTTACATAGTTTAGCAAGGTTTTTATACCCTTAGCTAAGAAATATCCCTAACATCTGGTCTGATTTGGTACAAAGCCATCATTGTCCCCCAATTAGTATGATGGAACTTACCTAGGAAAGATTGGTTTAAATGTAATAAGAATAGAGCATCAAGGGTAATCCTGGGCCTAGTGCTGAAGGCTTCTGCATACGAAATTGGAGTGGGGATTTTGTGTATGTCACAACTCATGATTTAGGTGTTAAATCAAGCATAAAACCTAAGTTACGGGCTATAAATAGGCTTAATGTCTCCACAGGTAGTTCTACATGATCCCAAACATGATTAGAGTACATCGACTCCATTTCAGATTTCATGGCAATAATCCACTTTTTAGCATCTTTATCATGTAGTGCTTCAACATAACTTAATGGTTCTGTGTTAGACTCTTTAGGATTCTATCATGTGATTCTACCAAGAGCATAAACCTTATAGGCTTTCTAATCACTCTCCCACTAGGACGTGTAGCAACTATAGGATGTGCCACTTCCGAATCCAAATTATGAATATCCCAACCATTTTGAACATTGTCGTCGATAATCACAGTTTGCTGTAAATTACTGTCATTACTTTGAGGTAGTGGGATGTTTGGAGTTTCCTCTAATACATCCTTTGGTGCAACCTCAGGTGGATTAATGTCCTAAGCAACATTTCTCTCATAATGTGGTGTAATGGTATGTCGATGACTGTTTGTGGAACTTGCATTGCCAAGTTAGGAGAAGTTATTCTTTAGGACATTTCTTGTAAAATAAGTTTACTTCTAGGATCATGGTTCACTAAATAGTTCTATTTCAGAAACTTGGCGTTTGTTGAGACAACGACCTTCTATTCCTTAGACAATAACATAAACAAACCACCTTATGTGTCTTTTGGATAGCCAATAAAAATGCACACTTCTGTTCTTGATTCCAACTTATCTATTTTTCCTTGAAAAATTAAACACTAAAGTAGTATTTATCAAAACAAGTTTTCAGTATCTGGATTAAAAAAACTTATTCTCATACATGACCAAATTTTTGAGGAATAAACACAAGAACATAATACTTCAATCACTAAACAGTAAACCACAGATAAACTATAAATCATAGTTTCTGAAAGTTCTCATATTACATTATCATGATATTGTAAGATGACCAATTGTTAGAAATTGAGCAACGGAAGCAATGAGTAGGATTGAAACTCTTACATAATAATAATGCAATTATAACACCTGATAAAATTATCAAATACTCCTAGAATAGAGATGTGCATGTAATACGTCTTTCGATGCTCCATTTACGAATTCGAGATCGAAAATGCAATTAGCGTGAAAAATTGAGTGGGAATCTAGTCTTTTGTTCAGATTCTAGAGCAACCAAGTAAAAAAATAATTTTTTATAATTAAACAAAAAATAGTGTTGGTGTGCAGCTGAGGCGCGATGCGCCAGGGATGCAGACCAACACTTCTTTTTAATTTATTTTCAATAGGAAATTTCGAAAAGAAAATATACAGGCCCGCGCTGGGTATTTTCAGGATGAAAATTTTTTTAATTTGAGGGGCATTTTAGTTAATTTCCAACCCCTTCTAAACTCAAAATACAATCAATTTAGGTCATTTTGATGAGTAAATACGGTCTAACACCCCATTCTAAGTCCTTCTTCACAACACTTAAAAGTTAGGGCTTGAGAGAAAGAAAAGAAGAAGAACATGAGATTGAAGAATTCAAGGAGAATTCTTGACGATTGATTGAAAGAGCTTTATCCCAGTTATGTAAGGCTAAACTAAAAGTATGAGATTGTTCTCTCATGTACCCATAGATGGTCTTAAATAAGAGGTGAAGGTTCTTGATATCTACATGCATGATTCTTGAAGATTTTCTTGAAAATTATATTACTTACATGTACTTTCTTATGCTAATGATCTCCATAAACTTGTTTTTCTAAATTGAATGTTTTTACACAAATTATTGCATAACCGCTATTTACTATTTCATAAAGATTGCGTGAAAGAAGATACGGATTGAGTCTAGAGCCTCAATTGGGAATGTTGATAGAATTTGTGATTGTGAATCTGAGAATGTTAATAGATTGATAGTGTTTAATGGTCTATGAGTCTTTCCAAATGAACTCTAATGATTTTACTATTCAATTATACCCTAATGATTATCCCTGGCCTTGAGATATTGATTGATGAATGATTATAGTCTCTATGAGAGTAACTGAAAGATTGTGCCTCTGTGAGGGTAATTGAGATGATTGGAATGAGATAGTTTGATTAGATGGATTGTCTTATGAGCATGGAGTCATGAGAGGAGTATCAAGCACAGAAAGAGTAAGAGTAACACCAACTCGAACTCATCAAACAATGTAGCCAAGCGTAGATGAGGAATAGTACCATTGCATCCTATGATGTTGAGGTTCCCTCTAATTAGAAGTCCTTAAAATCAATAGAGGACTTATAGATTGTTGTCTCCATTTGGACTTGTCGTTATGGTTTTGATTCGTTCTCTACCTTGAAAGTACAGAATAGATGTGGCAACATTAGCGTAATTTTTATACAATTACTATCTCATAAGTGATTGTTGTAGAATAAGAGAAATTCCCAGAAAGTTGCCAAACTGAGTACTCTAAGATGAGATGAGATGAGTTGAGATGAGTCCCTCTGAAATGAGACTGATTTGATTGATGTGTTAATTGGTTGATGGGTCATATGTCTACTCTTTATTCTTGCTTTAGATTGATATTTGACATATCAATTGGTTTCTATATTTAGTTGATCGTTATTTCTATATTATTCTGCCTGTTTTGCTTTCATTAAGCTATTTCACATACCGTACATTCTATGTAGTAATGCCACTCTAGCGCTGAATCATTTTTATGATGTAAATATATGGGATAGAGATCATCAACAGGAGCATTGTTGAGGATCTTTAGATTTTTAGTGGATTAGTGAGCCTCCCATACATCAGAGGATTCATTTACTTTACTTTCATCATGCTTTAGAGTTAGAGTTGCTTAGCTTTTATTATGATTGAGGTAACCATGGGTCTATCACTGGCACCACCTAATAGTTATAGAGGCTTCATAGACCAAAGTCAGATGTTGATTGTTAAGATTATGGAATAGTTCTTTATAGTAGCCTTTCATATATGCTATTATTTTGAGACAAGATGATCAATGTGACCATTTCACATTCTATTAACTTATGCTGATTGGTAAAATGATTGATTGAATGAATGTGATGAGGCTAAGTGGTACGCTTGGGCACTAGAAATAGTCTCTGGGTAACAGTGACGTCATGGGTCCCCTCTCAGGGCATGACAAGCTTGGTATCAGAGCATCAGTTCAAGTGTCCTGGGGAGTCTATGAAACCATGTCTAGTAGAATCTTCTTTATGGGTGTGTTTTCGGCCACACTTGATAAGCGAGAGGCTATAGGACATTAAGAATTGTTTCCTTTCTTTCATGTTCTAAATTGTGATATAAAGTTATACTCTATGAAAGTTCCATTCTAATTTGTACTTTACGCATTGTAGAATTATAATCATGCCTCCCAGATGAGCCATTAGAGATAGCGGATGCACCGCCAGACAGAATGTTAATCCACCTAATCCTCAAGGACATGAGGATCCCATGGAATAAGTTATCCCTATTGCGCAACTCCCAGCAAGATGAGGTCTCTAATGATAAACTTCGCCAGGTTATCCAAACACTAGACCAGGCTATCACAGCACCTACTGCGAGATAAGGAGTAGCCCAATAGGATGCCCATGACACTTCTAGAGTCCTGGAATTATTGAGGATGAATCTGCCCGAGTTCACAGGGTCTGCATCCACTAAAGATCCTGAGGACTATGTGGAGGAGCTCCAAAAAGTCTTCCAAGTAATGCATATGGCTGATGCTGACAGAGTGGAATTGGATACTTATCAACTAAAGGGTATGGCTAGACTATCGTATGACAGGTGGAAGAAAGGTAGAGGGGAGAATGTCCCCGTGATGACTTGGGCTATGTTCGTGGAACTTTATTGGGGCATTTTTTCCAAGGGAAAGAGGAGAGAAGAAGGTAAGAGAGTTCTTGAACTTGAAATAAGGCTCTATGACAGTACAGGATTATGGGCGGAAGTTCACCCAAATATCCCGCTATGCTCCGGATATGGTTGCTGATATGAGGGGGAGGATTGGGATGTACATTGGTGGATTGAATAGAGGGCTAAAGAGAGATGGGAGTGCAGTATGCTCACGAGAGATATGGATATAGGGAGATTGACGAATTTTGTACAATAAGCTAATAAGGAGAGGCAACATGGTAAGAAGGAATTTAGAAATAAAAAGCAAAAACTTCTAGCCATAAAAGTGGAAAGAAAGGGAATGTGAATCAATTTTTAGCACCATTATCTGCTAGTGCACCTGCACCTAGAGTTAGAACTGATTAGAGGTCCCAGATTGTTGGAGCCCATGGGTCTCAATCCAAAGCAAGTGTGGCTCAGGATTCATTGGGTAAGCTACCATGTGGCAAGTGTGGTAAACTGCACTTAAGGAGATGTCGTGAAGGGAATGATGTATGCTACAAGTGTGGCCAAGTGGGTCACTATCAGAGAGATTGTCCAAACTAGGCTAGGCTGGCTCAATCTTCTACATCAGCCCCACCAGCTAAGAGAAATCAGAGAGGTACTATGACAAGCGCAAACAGAGCTATAAACCATTTGTATGCCATGGATAATCGACATGATCAATTGCACTCCCTAGATGTTGCGATGGGTATGATTCGAGTCTTTTCTATTGATTCTTATATTTTGATAGATCCTAGTGCCACATTATCTTTTGTAACACCTTATGTGGCCAGTAGATTTGGTAGAACCCTTGAGGGTCTTCTCGAATCCTTTGATGTTTCTACTCCAATGGGTGAGTCCATTCGAGCTGTGAAAGTCTGTAGAGTTTGTTTAGTGTCCATTTATCATACGGATACTATCATTGATCTATTAAGTTAGATATGACTAATTTTAATTTGATATTTAGCATTGATTGGCTCTACACCTATTATGCCTCTATTGATTATAGAGCCCGAACAATTAAGTTCCAGTTTTTGAATGAACTAGTTCTAGAATGGAAGGGTGATTCCGTAGCACATAAGGGAAAGTTTATCTCATATGTTAGGGATAGAAAGATGATTGCTAAGGAGTGTATCTTCCTTCTGAGAGTCGAATCTGATGATGTTGAGTCTCCCACTCTTGAGTTAGTTTTGATCGTGAATGAGTTTCCAGAAGTATTTTCTGAGGATCTTCTCGGAGTCCCTTCTGATTAGGAGATTGTCTTCGAGATTGGTGTTCTTGCTGATACCCAACCTATCTCATTTCCACCTTATAGGATGGCCCTCGTTGAATTGAAAGAATTGAAATAATAGTTAAAAGATTTGTTAGAGAAGGGCTTCATAATATTGAGTGTTTCTTATTGGGGTGCCCTTGTCCTATTCATACAAAAGAAAGATGGGACTTTCAGAATATGTATTGACTATAGGCAACTGAACAAGGTCACCATAAAGAATAAGTATCCTATCCCAAAGATAGATGACTTGTTTAACCAACTTCAAGGCGTCATTTGTTTCTCAATAATAAACCTCCAATCTAGTTACCATAAATTGAAAGTGAGGGAGTGTAACATTCCAAAGACAGCCTTTAGGACTAGATATCGCCATTTCAAGTTCTTGGTCATGTCCTTTGGGTTGATGAATGCACCTTCAGCCTTCATGGATTTGATGAATAGAGTGTTTAGACAGTATCTGGATATGTTTGTGATTGTGTTTATTGATGATATCTTAGTGTATTCAAGAGATGAAGAGGAGAATGCAAATCACCTTAGAATTGTCCTCCAAACCCTGAAGGACCACGAGTTGTATGCAAAGTTTATAAAATGTGAATTCTGGCTTAAGTCTTTGTATTTCTTAGGCAATATTGTCTCCGGTGATGGTATTCGAGTAGAGGCTCAAAAGATTGAAGCAGTTAAGAACTGACCCTTACCGACCTCTCCTATCGACATAAGATGTTTCTTGGGGTTGGTAAGCTACTACCATCGATTTGTTGAGGAGTTTTCTTCCTTAAATGCACCATTGACAAGGTTGACTTAAAAAAAGGTCAAGTTTCAGTGGTCCTATGAGTGTGAGAAAATTTTCCAAGAGTTAAAAACTAGACTAACTACTGCACCAGTCTTAACGTTGCCCCATGGGATAGAAGATTTTGTAATCTATTGTGATGCTTCGTGAGTTAGATTGAGATATGTGTTGACACAGGGGGAAATGATAACCTATGCTTTCAGACAATTTAAGATTCATAAGAGGAACTATCCAATGCATGATCTCGAGTTGGCAACGGTGGTGTTTGCTCTTAAAATCTGGTGCCTCTATTTGTATGTAGTGCAAGTGGATGTGTTCACCAACCACAAGAGCTTGTAGTTTGTTTTCACTCAGAAAGAGCTCAACTTGTGACAGCGAATATGGTTGGAGTTGCTCAAGGATTATGACATAAGCATTCTATACCATCCTATAACATTGTTGCCGACGCTCATAAAAGGTTGTCTAGGGGTAGCATAACCCATATTGAGGAAGGGAAGAAGGAGCTAGCTAAGGAAGTGTATCAATTGGCCCAATTTGCAGTTCAACTTGAGGAGAACTATAAAGGAGGAGTAAAGGTTCAAAATAGTTTTGCTTCATCTTTAGTGGCAGAGGTGAAAGAAAAGCAAAACCAAAATCCTATCCTATTTTAATTGAAGGAGGTTGTCCACAAACAAAAAGTGTTTCTTTAAAGGGGGAGATGGGGTGTTGAGGTAGCAGAGTAGATTTTGAGTTCCAGATGTTGATGGTATTCGTGATAGAATCATGGCTGAAGCTTATAGCACTAGATACTCCATTCATCCTGGTCTACCAATATGTACCATGACTTGAGAGAAGTCTATTGATGGATCCAAATGAAGCAGGATATTGCTGAAGTTGTTTCTAATTGCCCAAATTGTTAGCAAGTGAATTTGAGCACAACCTTCCATTCATAGATAGATGGTCAAGCAATGCATAAAATTTAGATGTTGGAAGATATGTTGAGAGCCTGTGTTCTTGATTTCAAGGGTAATTAGGATAATCGCCTACCATTGATTGAGTTTGCATATATTAATAGTTATCATGCAAGCATTTAGATGGCTCTCTATGAAGCTTTGTATGGGAGGAGATGTAGATCACCAATTGGTGGTTTGAGGTTGGGAAAGTGGAGTTGATTGGGCATGACCTTGTACACCAATCAATGGATAAGGTTAAGGTCATTAAAGAGAGGTTAAAGACTATAAAAAGTCGCCAGAAATTCTATACTGATGTGAGAAGGAGAGATTTGGAGTTTGAGTTAAATGACTGGGAATATTTGAAAGTGTCACCTATGAAAGGTGTTATGAGATTTGGAAAGAAGGGTAAATTGAGTCCATGCTATATTGGACCCTATCACATTGTGAAGAGGATAGGGAAGGTTGCCTATGAATTAGAGTTGCCTTTCGATGGTATTCATCCGGTGTTCCACGTATCAATGTTGAAGAAATGTTTAAGAGATCCTAACTTGGCAATCCCTGTTGAAAGCATCAGAGTGACGGATAGTTTGACCTATGAAGAAATTCTGGTCCAAATCCTTGATCGTCAGATTTGTAGATTGAGAACCAAAGAGATAGCCTCAATCAAAATCCTGTGGAGGAATCAATTCATTGAGGAGGCCATATAGGTAGTTCAGAAAGTGATGAAAGTGAAATATCTGCACCTATTCATGCCAGTAGATAAGAATATTGAAGGTAAATTTCCTTACCCTTAACTAAAAGGATTGTCTTTTCTTGATAATTGTCTATACTTGCGTCTGAATAAAGATTGTTTATAGTGATGAGGAGTCGAAAGATTGATTGATAGATGCGAATGTTGAGATGAGTTTTAAGTCAACTCGTGCCATGATATCCACCCTTACTCATCATTCGAGGACGAATGATCCCAAGGAGGAGATGATGTAACACTCAGTAAAATTACCAAAATACCCCTAGAATAGAGACGTGCGCTTAACGCATCGTTCCATGCTTCATTTGTGAATTCGAGACCAGATATGCAATCAGTGTGAAAAATTGAGTGGGAAAATGATCTCGTTCGAATTTTAGAACAACCAAATCAAAAAATATTTTTTTGCAATTAAATGAAAAATAGTGTCGATGCGCACTTGAAGCATGATGCTCTAGGGATTTGGACCAATACTTTGTTTTTTAATTTATTTTTGATGGGGAATTTCGAAAAGAAAATATGTAGGTCTGTGCCCAGTCCACGATGCGGATTGGGCATTTTCGGGATGAAACTTTTTCTTTTAATTTGAGGGCATTCCAGTTAATTCCTAACCCCTCCTAAACTCAAAATATTATCAATTTAGGTCATTTTGATGAGTAATAGGGTCTAAAATCCCATTACTTGAAAGTTAGGGCTTGAGAGAGAGGAAAGAAAAATGTGAGATTGAAGAATTCAATGGAGGATTCTTGATGGTTGATTGAAAAAGCTTTATCTCAAGTATATAAGGCTAAACTAAAAGCATGAGATTGTTCTCTCATGTGCTCCATAGATAGTCTTAGATGAGAGGTGAAGGTTCTTGATGTCTATGTGCATGATTCTTGAAGATTTTCTTGAACATTATATTACGTACATGTATTTTCATATGCTGATGATCATCGTAAACTTGTTTTCGTGAATTGAATATTTTACATGAATTATTGCATAAGCCCTATTTACTATTTCATAAATATTGCATGAATGAAGACAAGGATCGAGTCTAGAGCCTCGATTGGGAATGTTGATAAAGATTGTGATTGTGAATGTGAGAATATTGATAGATTGATAGTGTTTGATGGTCCATGAGTCTTTCTAAATAAACTCTAATGATTTGCTTATTCGATTGTTCCCCTAATTATTGTCCCTAGCCTTGAGCTATTGATTGATGAGATGATTGAAAGATTGTGTCTCTATGAGGCTGATTGAGATGATTGGATTGAGATAGTTTGATTGGATAGATTGTTCTAGGAGTATTGAGTCATGGGAGGAGTATCGAGAACCAAAAGAGTAAGAGTTACACCAACTCATATTCGTCAAACTACGTAGCCAAGCATAGGTGAGAACTAGGACCATCACATCAAATGATATTCAGCTTCCCTCTTGTTAGAAGTCTCCTAAATAAATAGAGGAATTATAGATTGTTGTCTCCATTTAGACTTGGCCTTACGATTTTGATTTGTTCTCTACCTGGCAAGTATGGACTAGATATGACAACATCAATGTGATTATTGTATAATTACTGGCTCATAAGTGATTGTTGTCGGATAAGATAAACTCCTAGAAAGTTCCCAAACTGAGTACTCTGATATGATATGATATGATATGAGATGAGATGAGTGAGATGACTTAAGATGAGTCTCCCTTAAATGAGCCTGATTTGATTGACTAGTTGATTGGTTGATGGGTCACAGGTCTACTCTTTATTCTTGCTTTAGATAGACATTTGACATATTGATTGGTTTCT
>JAOTQJ010085059.1:0-12354 GCA_025642045.1 Solanum sejunctum
CTGTGAGAGTGGAAAGAGAATGGGGATCTTGAAGTGGGTTGTTGGGACCAAATAAGGGTACTTAAAATACCTTGGTCCATTTGGAATGGTCCATTTGGAATGGTCCATTTGGACCGCCCATCTCACCTCACTTGGAAAATGTGGCTCTTACCTAATTTGACGCTAGTAATGGGATCTCCACGGGTAGTTTAACGGCCCATGACAAGTGTCACGATCATTTTATCGTCCGTCTATCAATACTTGGCATTGTTTTCTACATGTTCTTCACGATGTCTCATCATACGAAGTATGATACCTTGCACGGTCCATTTGGACCATTCATCCCACTACACTTGAGCAAATAAGCATGCACCTGCTTTGTCCATCATTAATGTCACCTCCACGGATGGCATCACGGGTTGTGACACACATCACGATCCATTTGGTTGACCGTTGCTTTACTTTTGGCAAAATTTTCTCATCCATGCACGCGCCCATCTCACAACCATTGACACGGTCCATCAAGAGTATCATGGTCCATCCAATTGTTCGCATGGCTAGCCTTGATGAAATCATGCACGCGAACGCCAGATAAGATGGCTCACGACCATCCGACTCTCCATGACCCATGTGTGGGGACCATACGATGACACTTGGCGAAGTTACGCTGAACTTCACATATGCCAAGTCTGACCCCCTTACACGGTCGTGTACACGATCTATCTGGCATGTCACAACCCGTGTGGGCACACGTTGGGGGCACCTTGGTGCAAATTGCGGCCATTTTAGACTTTAGTCCTATCTCCTGTCGTATGCCCATGCACGTTCCCTAAACATCATCTATATGCACCTAAAAGCATAAATCAAGAAAAGAAAATACATGATATAATAAATTTTTTTATTACAATGCATGGGTTGCCTCCCGTGGATCACTTGATTTAATGTCGCGGCATGACGCATCGCCTATACTACTCAGACTTCATCAAGGAGCAACTCCTCAATCTTTGAGACCTCTTCTACTGCACCCATATATTGCTTCACTCGCTAGCCGTTTACCTTGAATCGATCCCCATTTTCTGTTTTTAGCTCAATTGCACCAATGGGAAACACCTGGCTAATCGTGTACAGGCCAGACCACCTTGACTTTAGCTTCCACGAAATAAGTCTTAACCTGGAGTTGTACAGTAGTACCTTGTCACCAACACCAAAGCTCCGATAGGTAATATGCTTGTCATGCTAGACCTTCATCCTTTTTTTGTATAGTGCTACACTCTCATATGCATGGAGGCAAAACTCGTCCAACTCATTAAGCTGGTCAAGCCTCAAATTAGTAGACTCCTACCAATTCATATTGAGCTTCTTCAAAGCCCAGAGTGCCTTGTGCTCTAACTCCACGGGTGGATGACATGTTTTACCAAACACCAACGGATATGGGGGCATACTGATGGGTGTCTTATAAGCTGTCCCATATGCCCAAAGTGCATCATCTAGCTTCCTCAACTAATCCGTTTGGGTAGCATTCACAGACTTGGTCAGGATTTTCTTGATCTCTTTATTTGACACTTCAACCTGCCTACTAGTTTGTGGGTGATAAGGTGTGGCAACCTTGTGTTGTCATACTCCATATTTTGTGAGTGTTGTACGAAAAACCTTGTTACAGAAGTAAGAACCCCCATCACTGATGATAGTTCTAGGTGTCCCAAATCTGGAAAAGATGTTCCGCCTCAGAAATTGGACAATGCTCTTTCTCTCATTGTTTGGTAATGCAACCGCCTCCACACATTTAGAGATATAGTCCACCACTACTAGGATGTACTTCATTCCATACAAACTCACAAATGGGCCTATGAAGTCAATTCCCTAGACATCAAAAATTCTCTACCTCAAGAATCAGGGTCATGGGCAACTCTTGGTGCTTCGAGATGTTGCCCTATCGTTGGTATTGGTCATACCCAAGCACCAAGTCGTGGGCATATTTATAAATGGTGGGTCAGTAGTACACACATTGGAGAATCTTTTTCACTGTTCTAGCCTAACCATGATGACCCCCCATTATAGATGAGTGATAGGCCTACATTATACTCAACATCTCCACTTCTGGAATGCACTGCCTGATAACCCCATCAGCGCATGTTCTGAACAAGTATGGGTCATCCCAAAAGTAGTTGCGTATATCAAAAAGAAACTTTTTTCTTTGGTGAGGGTTAAGGCCTTCTGGCATAATATGGCTCACAAAAAATTTAGCAAAATCAACAAACCAAGAAATGAGGTCAACAAAAGCTGCCAATACCTGCTCATCGGGAAAGGAATCATCTATGTTCAACCACTCCTTCAGTCTTGACTCATTCTCTAATCTGTACAAGTAGTGTACTACTTGGTTCTCAGATCCTTTTCTGTCGAGGACCTCGAAGTCAAACTCCTGCAATAAGAGAACCCATATGATCAACCACGGCTTAACGTCTTTCTTTACCAAGAGGTATCTCAAAGTTGCATGGTTGGTGTGCACTATTGATATGGTTCCCAATAAAGATGTTCGGAACTTGTCAAATGTATATACCACAACCAATAATTCCTAATAAATCACTGTATAATTCTTTTGAGCATCATTGAGGGTCTTGCTGGAGTAGTATATGGGGTGCAAAATCTTTTTGCACTTCTGTCCAAGCACAACACCCATAACAATTCTACTTGCATCATATGTCACTTCAAAAGAGGCAGTCCAGTCAGGTGCAACCACCATAGGAGCAAAAATCATCTTTTGCTTTAGAGATTCAAAGGCATGCTTGCAGCTATCATCAAAGTGGATCTTTGCATCCTTCTCCAATAGTTCGCACAAAGGATGTGCGATCTTAGAGAAATCCTTGATAAATTGTAGGTAGAAACTTGCATCCCCAAGGAAACTCCAAACCCCCTTCACAGATATAGGAGGTAGCAATTTCTCAATCACCTCAAGCTTTGCCTTATCCACTTCTATGCCCTTCTCAGAAATCTTATGGCCAAGAACTATTCCCTCCTTGACCATGAAGTGACACTTCTCCCAGTTTAGCACCAAATTAGCCTTCTCGCAATGCTGTGGCACCCTGCTAAGATTCAACAAACATGTATCAGAGGAATCACCCACTACATAGAAGTCATTCATAAATATCTCGAGGGTGTCTTCCACGATGTCAGAAAAGATCGACATCATACAGCGATGGAAGATGGATGGGGTATTGCATAGCCCGAAGGTCATCCTTTTGAAAGCAAAAGTCCTATAAGGGCAAGTGAAAGTGGTCTTCTCCTGATCCTCCAGGTCTATGGACATTTAGTTGTGGCTCGAGTACCCGTCCAAGAAGCAATACCACCCTCTACCTGCCAATCTGTCTAACATTTAGTCCTTGAAAGGCATAAATGGTCCTTTAAGGTCTATTTATTTAGCTTCCGGTAGTCCACGCACACTTGCCATCTAGTCACAAGTCTCAATGGACCAGCTTATTTCTGTCGTTGGCCACCGCTGTCATGCCCCCTTTCTTTGGGACACACTTCACTGGACTGACCCACTTGCTATCAAAAATGGGGTAAATCACTCTAGCATCCAGCTATTTGATGATCTCCTTTTTCACTACCTCTTGCATAGGTGGTTTCAGCCGGTGTTGGTGCTCAATACTAGGCACACGGTTATCCTTCAATTTGATCTTGTGTGTGCATATCCCCGAGGGAATCCCTCTGATATCCGCAATGGTCCAACCAATAACTCACTTGAACTTTTGGAGGACCCCCAATAATGCCTCCACTTGGTTTTCATGAAGATCTGCAACTACAATAATAGGAAGAGTATTATTAGTGCCAAAAAATACATTCCTAAGGTGTTGGGGTAGCTCCTTGAGCTCCACAACTAGAGGCTCCTCGATGGATGGCATAGCGGACGGTGTAGACCTATTCTGCAAATCAAAGTCCAACTTTCAGGGGACGAATGGCTTGGTTCCCCTACCTTGCAATGCATTCATGGTGGCTGCATACCCACTAATACCATTATCTGGAAAGTTCATCAACACCGCTGTTAGTTTGTCCACACTCATTCTTTTCTCTAGTGGGATCTCAGATAGCAGTCATCTTCAACATCTAAGATTGACATCAACGCCACCTCCTTAGGTCTCTTTATTGCAACACACATACTGAACTTCACCTCTTCAATGTTAAGTCTGAACGTCAGCTCTCCTCGCTCTACGTCTACCAATGTCTGCCAATAGATAAAAATGGTCTCCCAAGGATGATGGGAACCTGAAAATCCACTTGGAAGTCCAGAATAACAAAGTCCACAGGAAATATGAACCAACCCACACGAACTAGAACATCACATAGAATCCCCACAGGATGCTTTACCAATCTATCTGCCATGAGTAGCCATATTGTAGTGGGTGCGGCAGCTCTTAAGCCTAGTTGCCTGTAAACTGCCAGCGGCATCAAGTTGATACTGACACCCAGATCACAGAGAGCTCTTGCAAAATCAAATGCTCTAATGGTACACGAGATAGTGAAAGCTCCTGGATCTTCCTTCTTTTCTACAAGAGATGTTGTGGCAATGGCACTACAGTGGTGAAGATTGTTTGTAGGCTCGATCGTGGCTGTCCTTTTCTTAGTGACTAAATCTTTCACGAACTTAGTATAGAAAGGTATCCTCTCAAGTGCCTCCACTAGAGGAATGTTCACTAAAATCTCTTTTAGCATAGACAAGAACTTCTGAAACTTGCCATCTTCAATCTTCTTCTGCAACCTCTGTAGGAATGGTGGTGGTGGATTAGGAATGCTTGGCAGAGGTTGGGTCACTGTTGGTATTATCTCAGACTCTTTAGTACCCTCAGGCTCTACTGGTGTTACCTCCACCTCTTTACTCAAGTTATCAACATGCTCCTCCACGGGGTTAGGCATCTTACCTTTACCTTCATCCAAACCTGCATTACTGGGCACAATAGGGTCAGAAAGTACCGTACCACTCCTCGTGGTTACTTCCATGCAATGACCATCATTCTTTGGGTTCTGAATAGTGTTGCTCGGCAGTGAGCCAAATTTTTTCTGGTTTATGGCTGCTGATAATTTCCTCATCTGCTACTCTAGTTGCTTAATTGAGGTAGAATGCGAGTCGACTAACTATCACACATTGGATATCTCCCCTTTTATATCTCGCTTCCCTACCTCCGTGGAATCAACTTTGTCAAGCACCTTTGCCATCATCTCTACTAACTTTGAGTTTCCACCACTATCATTCTAACGCTCACAGTTCCTATAGTCGTCTCTGTTCTGCTAGTTTCCTTGGTAGTTTTGATCATAACCATAGTTCTAACCTTGATTACCGACGTTGAATGGTCGGTAACCCTCCTGGCTGCCTAAGAAGTTCGCCTATTCATCATAGTTATAGCCTTGATCATTGTACCTAGGCATTGTGTCTATAACTTTTACCTATTTTGCACCCCTTTCTAAGAACTGCTTTGCCAGCAAGTCCAGTTAAGTCTTCATATGTGCCATGTCTTGATCTTGTCCCTCCTCTTTTCGTCGCTGCTCCGCAGTCATCTCAAAGACGAACCACGAATAATCTCCATCTCTAGTATACCATGCCCTGTTGTTCTTGGCTACCTGATCTAAGATAACTACTATGTCTGGGACAGTCCTAGACATGTATAACCCCCCACAAGCGGCATCAATGATTGGCTTTGTCACAAAATTGCAGGACCTGTAGAAGACTTGCTTCAAATGCTCATCTGTGAGGAGATGATTGGGGCACTGCTTAAGCTTCTGACTAAATCTCTCCCAAGTCTCATGTAGTGCTTCATTGGGCAGTTGCTTGTGAGAGCCAACGTCATTTGTGATTTTGAGATGTCTTGATGCAGGGAAAAACCTCTCCAAGAATTCCTCTTTTAACTCTCCCCAAGTGCGGATGGAATCATATGGAAGCCTATTCAGCCACTTAGTTACCACTCCAAAATGAGACAATGGGAATAACCACAACCTAATCGCTTGCTGACTGACCCTAGGAATCTCAGATGATTGGCATGTTGCCAGAAAGTTAAGGACATACTGATTTGCATCCTCAGTTGCGGCTTAGCTGAACAACCCCTTCAACTGTAGCATCTGTATCATAGTGCTAGTGATAGTGAACTTAACACCCGCAGGTAGTGGGGAAAGTACAATCACCCCAGTGGTCCCAGCACCCTCATCATCATCATTCACTGCTTGGGGTGGTTGAGGCACTTAGGGTCTCACATCGAGCAGCACCACCTGTCTAAGTGGAGCTATCGGTGGTACCTCATTCCCAACATTTTCATCACCACCAAGACCGTCGTGTCCCCCATCTACAATGTTCATCGCCAATTTTCTCTGTTTAGTTGCTTCGTGTTCTTTACATTCATTCTACGGATTGATTTAGTAAGCTCGAGGTCATAGGGAACAAGTGCTTCATCCTTGCTTCGGGTATTTGACATGCAACGCTGGCTCCCTACCAAGAAACAAAAATAAGAAATAAAAGTAAAATTAGGGACTAGTATTACAAACTGAAAGAAGAAACTAATAGATTATTACTTCGCTGTATTCCCCGGCAACGGTGCCAAAATTTGATACGCTAAATTTACACTCCAATCAAAATAATAAAGCGATCGTTGGTCAAATATAGAACCCAACTAGAGTTGAGGACGATCCCATAGGGAATGCGTGGGAATATCTCTATTAGCAGCATTTTTTTATATAATATCTATTCCCGAGATAAAAATGCATAAAGTAAATATAGGGAGTTTGGTTTTTCAAACTAATTTACTAAACTAAAGCAATAAATGAGTGCAAGAACGATTATATTTCAAACAATTTATGCGAGGCTAGGATTTTGTTTCCCATGACATCTAATGCAATAGTAGAATCTAGTAGTAAACTCGTTTATGATATGTATATAAGATCTAACAAGTTATGTAACATCTAATTCAGCTCTCAGTCTCTCTTAGATGCATATCATTCATCACCTTTTAGTCTCAGAATGTATACGTACTAACCCTTGTTGTTAATCCCGGAATACTCTCACCTTTCAGTCTCAAGTACTTAGACTAGGTTTAAAACCTTAAATTTTCGTTGTAGAACTCTTTTCCTAATCAAAGCATCCCTTTCGGACAATCAAAGAATAAAGGCTTACCCTAATGTGTTGACTCATTAAGGAAGAAATCATAATGAAGATTATTACGATATATATGCTAATCAATCCCGAGATTTACCCCATATTTGCCTATCTTATTAATTTGTCATGGTTCCCATAACCCTAGTTGTAGGTTTAGCCTAACATATTCAAGGAATAAAACTTGCAACTATATAAGAAATTCATAATAAAAGACTTACTATTGAAGAATCGATGAATCCATAAGTTACAATCTTGAATTCGATAAGCAAAATCCTAAAATCTTGTAAAGTCTCGAAGAAAATAATACTTTTTAATGTTTTGTAACTCTAGCCGTCCAAAACTAACTAAAAACGAAATAAAATAACTATTTATATATAAAGAAAACTTAATCCTAATTAAAATAGGAAAAATTCGTCGGCATGGACACGGCTCACCAAACAGTCTGTGTGAAGTTGAACGGACCGTAAAACGTTCGGTTTAGTTGCACTTCGTTTCCTCGTCAGCAGCCTATCCATGTGCCAGTAGACAAGCCATGTGAGGTTAAATGGTCCATGAAATGGACCGTTTGCCACTCCTTAGCCATTTTCTTGCTTGTCTTCTCACATGCCGCCACGTCACGGACCGTGGTTGGTTACACGGTCCGTGTAAATCTCTGTCCGGCTCCATTTGGACTTTTTTTTATCGTTCTTCGACGATATCACCTTTATGTCGCTTAGACGGGACTTGGGATGGTCCGTCAAACTCTCAACGGCCCGTGAGGCATGCCGTCTTATGTCACTTGGCCAAAATCTTTCAACATTCGATGGACTCCCACTTCACGTCACTTTGACGAGCTGCACCACAACCTGTCATACCTCCCACGGTCCGTGACACGTGCTGTGGGACATACCTTGGTCAAATATTCCTGCGCTTCTACCCATTAGCGGTTGCCATCTGCCAAGTGTGAGGCCATGATGGGCCTCACAGTCCATATGGAAGTACGCGAGCCGTGTAGGCTCTCGTGTGCCACACTTGTTCCATTTTTGCTCCTCTTCGCACTCTTTTTCATCTTTTTTTCTTTCGTATTCTCATTTCTTCCATGCTTTAGTCTTTTTCCTGAAAAACAATAAAAAAATAAAAATCAAAATAACAAATTTGCTTGAGAACGCGCAAAAATTCTTTATTTAAAGCGTCAAAAGAGTCATATTTCTACGACTCATCATCCATATCTTATATTGTAGATGATTTTGTGTATGGAGTAAGTTAACTCATGTGCGGATGATTAAAATTGTCGACTTAGATAAGTTAAAAATTAAATATTCACGATCTTGAGGAAGGACAAACATCTAGGTGACCCTAACACAAGACTAAATATAATTTGGTCTTAGTTATGGGAATAGTTAAATTTCAACTTCTTGTGCTAGTACATTTTGTATGTATTGAGAGGACCAATTGGAGAATTTTATTTATATTCCGAATATTGAAAAATAAATTCTCTAGCCCATCACATGTATTTATACTCTTAATCTAGATATAATCATTATAAGCTATATAATTTATTATATTATTTTAATCTATTAAAAGGTGAGATTTTTTAATGAGTCAATATATTCTTAATAGATTGGATAATTATAAATGGCATTTCCAAGTTAAAGACACCTCTTTATGGCTACTTTTGAGATTTTCACGTGAAAATCCTGTAGGTGAATTTTAAATCTGTCACGTGAAATAAATTAACTATAAATATAAATGATTCGTTAAGTCAATAAATTAAATTATTTAGAAGATTTAATTTAATTGATTGGTGTCGGTAATTCTAACACAGGAGGTTAAATAAGATGTAATGGTAAATTTTAAAATTAATATTGAGAAGTAATTGAATGACATGTAATTTTTTACGATATGGTTGATTCATTCATTTGAGAATTATTATCGTAAATGAAAGTTTCATTTAAATATATCTTTTGGTCACCTGCTATGCTTGATTAATTAGCCAGTTTTGAGAAAATTTATATTTTTAAGAAAACTTTATGGGTTTATTGTACATTAAAATATTGATTTGGAAATATTTCAAATTAAAAAGGGATAAAAAAATATTTTTTTTATTTTTAAGGGGTATTAATTACTCTTAAATATGGTCTAATAATTCGAGATTGATTTTCTTTCTTGAGGAGGAATAAAAATGTTTTGGGGCTACAATAGACTTTTATTGCCTCTTAATAGCCTCGTAAACAATTATTCTTGAAGCTCTTCTTCTTCTAAGGTTCAGAATAAAAAGAGGTGTTCCTAGAGAAAAGAAATATATAGATAGAAAAAACATAAGTTCTCTCATATACTTGTCCACACAAGTCATTGACTGAAATAGTTCTTCAGGAAATAGCAGAAGATCAAAGTACTGAATTCGTCTTTGAATTAAACTAACATTGAAGAGACTGTTGTTGACAGCTTCAAGAGATTAGTAATTTATTTTCCTGAAATTCAGTAATTTTTCATGATATTAATCATATTACTGATACTCATAAGCTCGGACTGAGGACATGATCTATGTCCAGAAAAGAAATTGGAGATGAATCCAAATGTATAAAGAAAATAAAAATTTTCAGAATTTTTGTTGATTAATTTTGGGAAGAAAAATGCATTTGTAATGTTTAATTTGTTTTTAAAACTGAGGATTTAATGCTGTGTACCCTCCGTTAGTGTGGTGAAAATTAAGGATGTTAAATGGGCGAGTTGAGTTGAAATTAGTTGAGATATTAAAATAGATTGAATTAGAAATATGAATGGAGTAAAATTTTAGTAGCTCAGTTAATTTATTATCTGAAATCTCACCTTATTGGTGAGGATTTGATTCCTCATATTGTAATTTCTCTTCTCATTTTCCCTTTACCTATGCCTAATTAAAAGAAAAAAAGATCATGACTCATCAAAATTTATTTTGGGGCTAAGTTTAAATATATATAATAAATTAATTAGTTTATAGTAAATAGAATCATATTTTATTTACATAAAAAATAGCTAAAAATCATAGAAAATATACAGTAGAAAATATACATTAACTATATAATATAGATTACTTATATGTGAGCTATACATTGATTATATATTATAATACACTCAAAAACTTATATATCTTAACTATAAATGAAATATATAGTGAGTATACGATGATTATATTGTGAATGGTTAATTTGTTGATAATTGAAATGGTCAAATGATCATTTCATATAATTATTCCCTTTATTTTAGGCTTAAATGGACCTTAAATCAGGTTGGATGATAACCACACAATTTGGTCCACTTAATTTCAAGAGTATAAATATAGAAAAAATTATGAAACTAGTCAAAATTTCCAATTTATTTATTGAAAATAGGTACACTTTACGAATATTATTTAAAATAGTTATATTATACTTAAATAGCAAATTAAAGATATCCTAATCTACTTTCTATTTTTTTAAAATTAATACCCACACTTTTAGTTAAATAAAATAAATGAGATATCAAAAAATAAGAAAACTAACTCATGTTCTTTTTCTCATTCCCGCTTCTCACTCTTCATTTTTTACCTTTCTGCTTTTTTCTCTTTGTTTTTCACCTTTTTTTTTTCAAAAATTTCTTTCCAAAAGAATCTCAGTAATTCATGTAACCAAATTTTCATCATATACATATCATGCGCGATTTTGCTTCTTTGGTTATGTTTTTTATTTTCTTTGAAGTTATTTAATTCTTTATACACTTTTGTTTAGTAATTTCTCTATTTCAGTTTGTATTCGAAAATAGAAGAGTATACAAATGTATCTCAAACACATTATTTTTAATAAACAAAAATGTATCTCAATCTTTTTATATTCCATACCATTAGTATATAAATATTCAAAAGATTTCAACATTTGAATGGTATCCATAATCTACTTAGCACATGTGATTAGTATTCATAAGTTAAATAATATTTCTTATGTTCATATTCGTATTCAAAATCAAATGAGCATACAAATTTTGTGAAAAAGGGTCAAAATTACCCTTAAACTATTCTAAATAGCTGACATATACCCTTCAACTATGTTTGGGATCAAAACTATCCTTGCCATCTATTTCTTGGACCAGAAATGTCATTACACTATTATCTTTGCCACATGGCAGTCCACGTAAATATCCACGTGGCAACAAAAGGGTCAAAATTACCCTCAAACTATTTGAAATATCTCAAATATACCCTTCGACTATTTTTGGGATCAAAACTATCCTTGTTGTCTATGTTTTGGACCACAAATACCTTTACACCATTGCCGGTATGGAAAAAAGAAATTTAATATATATATATATATATATATATTTCGCGATTCTTATATAAATAATTTATCATAGAAGAAAACTATGTGGATGATAGATAATAACTATTACTCATGAAGGAAACTAAAGACATCTTAAAATGTGATCTATCCAAACTATTGTATTTTAAAAATTAAAAATAAATTATGCATATAAAATTTACTTAAATAATATATATATATTTTTTACTATTTTTTTTTATAAAATAAGGGTATTTGTGGTCCAAAACATAGACGACAAGGGTAGTTTTGATCCCAAAAATAGTGGAAGGGTATACTTAAGCTATTTCAAATAATTCGAGGCTAATTTTGGCCCTTTTATTGCCACGTGGATATCTACGTGGACTGCCATGTGAAAAAAATAACGATGTAAGGACATTTGTGGTCCAAAACATAGACGGCAAGAGTAGTTTTGTTCCCAAAAATAGTTGAAGGGTATGCGTGAGCTATTTTCAATAGTTTGAGGATAATTTTGACCCATTTTTATAAATTTTGTACTAAAAATAATATAATAATAATATACAACACAAAATGTATCTCCAGCTAATTGCATTTCAAAAATTATATATCATAATCAATTTGTATTTAAAAACTCATTAATATAGCCATAAGTTAAAATGTATTTCTTTTTCCTATTTAAATTTATATTTAAAAGCAGTTGAAGAAGCATTCAATATGTTATTCGTATTAAAAAACAGAAGAACATACAAATGTATCTATAACACATTGTTTTCAATAAACAAAAATGTATCTCAATCTATTTGTATTCCATATCATTAATATAAAATTATTTAAAAGAATTTATTTGAATTGTATCCATAATCTACTCCGCATTTGTGATTATTATCCATAAAGTTAATGTCACGCCCCACCCTGGGGTCGTGACCAGTGCCCGATAGGGGCACGCAAACACATACTAAATCAAATTCCTTTATA
>JAOTQJ010085080.1:0-46165 GCA_025642045.1 Solanum sejunctum
TTTCAAATTCTCTCCAAAACATTATCAAATATTCCAATAAGATTCAAGAATCTCAAGAACCAACTTTGGAATTCAAATACACAACCTAACCTTCAAGTATTCATCAAGTTTTCTTCAAGAAAGTCTCAAGTTTAGGTATGTGGGTCTTCATCCATGAGTCCTTTCACTTATAGAGCCCAACCATCCCTTTTGATAAAAATTTCATGATTTTAAAGCTAGACTCTTCATTGGTAACTCTTATTATGCACTAAATATATGAGTTATGTTTGATTTTATTAGGTATTGGTTGATTATGCATATATACCTATTGAAAGCTTATTCCATGAGTTGATTTGCATCTAGTAAAGTTATGCATGATATGAACAGTCAAAATATGCAATATTATGAAGTTTTGACGAATTTCATGACACCCAAAAATAAGGGTTTCACTACAAGGTTGGTGGGTTGAATTGCAAGACTTTAAAATGATTTGATTTTACTATTTCTTGTCTATATTCTTAAATTGTATGATATTACGCATGTGTCCATGTGCCAATCATGTTGACTAAATTATATGACAAGGATTCTTGTATTGTTGAATGTGCAATTGCATGATTTGCAAGATAAGTGTTTTATTATAATTATGGGCTCCCAAGCATGTATGAGACTCATGAAAGGTTTCTATGATTTGCAAGTGATATGTTGAGCCCTTATTCTAATTCTACCCTCTTGTGAGCAAATAATGTCTATATGAGGTGTCAAGCATGATTATTGTGTTACCCTCATGTTCAAGTTAAGCTCATTAGTAGGGTTCAAGCATGTTACAATCTCTGCCCTCATGTGAAATGCAATGCCTAGTATAAGTGGTCAAATCTATGCATCATTTCTACTCTCTAATATAAGGCATATGGCCACGTAGGGGTCAAGTATGCGAATGAGCTACTCATGCAATGTCATTAAGTCTTTACAAGTTATTCATGGCATAACTAAATTTATAATTATTTCAAGTATTCCGTGGAATTAGACTTAGCACCGGTTGAGGAATAATGTAGGGGCTCGACTCAAGGGTACCTTATATAATGTCTTGGTCTCTAAACTATGTTCCACCCTAGGACTCAAGGGTACCAGTGGAACCATCTAGGACAAGTTAGACATAATGTGGGGTCAAATATGGTTCACCTTGGCAAGTAGACCACACCTTCACCATTGGGGTGACATACATTCGGTTTCTAAGTAGTAGATCGCTTGGTATTATATGTTGGTCAAGGTATTCTCCCACATATGTATGCTGTGTTATACAAGTTGATAATCTATATACATGTTTTAACTTAAACATTGATCATATATGTCATATTGAGATTATATATATCGTTATGATTATGCATCTTAAATATTAGGGCCTATGTCATTGTTGCATTGCACCCCGTATACTTAGTACATTCCAAGTACTAACACATACTCTATGCCTACATGATATCACCATGTAGGGACCAGAGCTCCTATTAATCTCCTTATCCACATAGCTAGACGGATTCTTGAGGGCTACTATTGGTTAGTCCTCTATTCTGGGGATGACATTCCACTTTACTTTCATGCATTGTTAAGAGTTGTCTTATATTATTGGACACTTACCTCTGAGGCTGAGCTCGAGAGATATCTTGTAAAACACCCCTAATGTGCTTCATAGTGCCACATAATCATAATTTTCATATATGTCAAAAATTGTGCGTGACTTAGGAAGTCCAACTTCATATTCTTGATTGGGGAGGGAGGGGGGATTGAGTGAGAAATAGGTATAACCGGAATTTTAAAAGGTGCGTAGCGGAAAATAATTTCTTCTAATTTATGATTTCCAAAGAGCCTGCGCATCTAGGCTGCAATGCACATAGGATATGTAGTATTGTTGATTGGTGAGGTGCGCCTAGTCCATGATATGCCTGGGTCATGGGCCAGTGCAATTTTTCCCCTATTTCAGATATTTTGTCCAAGGCCATTGTAATGATAACCCAATGCCCATTTAAACATGAAATTATCTATACTTAGTCATTTTTGAACCCTAGAACTCACAAAAACCCTCTCAAAACCACTTCATAACAGTATCAAAACCTCCATTAAAATTCAAGGATCCCAAGAACAACTTTGAATTCCAAGGACGCAAACCAAGCTTCAAGTATCCTTCAAGTTCACTCCAATAAATTTCAAGTTTAAGGTGTGTTGGTCTTCATCCATGGGTCTTGTCACCTATGGAGTCCAACCTACTCATTTTATTAAAAAGTACATGAATTCAAGCTATATTACATATCAGTATCTCTTATTATGAATTATGAATGTAAATTATGTTGGGTTTATCAGGTATTGATTGATTATGCATGAACATCCATTTCAAGCTTATTTCATGAATTAATTTTTATCTATTGGGACTATGCATGATTTGAGATATCAACCTATAAACTATTATGAAACTTTGAGGAGGATTTTGAATACCTAAGATGACGGTTTTACTACAATATTAGTGGGTTGATTTGAATTGATTTTACTCCTTCTTGTTATACTCTTGAGTTGCATGATTTTGAACAAATGTCATGAACCCACCATGTGTTTGGTGAAACTACATGACAGGAATTTCCAAGCTGATGAACTAGTGTATGATTTTCAAGTCAAGAGATTTCATGATAATTATGGGCTCCCAAGCATGTATTTGATTCATGGAAAGTATCTATGATGTCACAAGTGACAATTTGAGCCCTATTTCAAGCTGTTACCCTCTAGTGACCCATTCATGTCAACTTGAGGGGTTAAGTATGATTGTTTTACCACCATGTTCAAGTTCAAGTAAGCTCATTAGTAGAGTTCAAGCATGTAATGAGCTACTCATGTTAAGTTATCTTGTCTCTTACAAATTATTCATATTATGTTTAATGTTATAATTATTTCAATTATTTCGTATGATTAGAATTAGCACCGATTGAGGCTTAAGATGGGGGCTCGACTCAAGGGGGCCTTATGTAAAGTCTTTAGTCTCTAAAATATGTGCCAACGTAGGATTATGTTATTTCCCTAAATACGCTTTACTAGTGGATCTATCTAATTTCATGTTATCATCTATGGTTTACTTTGCCAAGTAGACCACACTTCACCGGGAGGTGTCATGCCTTGTCACCTTATTGAGAGAGTGGCATGACTTGGATTCCAAGTAGTAGCTCGCTTCGTCTATGTTGGTTAAGGTCTCCTACCACATATATATGATATATTATGCAAATTAAATGTTTTACATGCATGTTTTATTACAAGCATTAATCATACATGTGATGTTGAGATTATATCCATTCCCTATACATATGAATTTTGAATATTATGTCTTATATCGTTGTTGTATTGCACCCTGCATACTTAGTAAATTCTAAGTACTAACGCATGCTCTACGCATACATGATATTACCATGTAGGGATCGGAGCTCCTATCAATCATCTTCCTCTACATGACTAGTTCAGTTCTTGAAGAAAGCTTTTGGTGAGTCCTTAATTTTGATGATAATATCTATTTAATTCATGCTATGTTGATATTTGTTCCTTAAGTTGGATCTTATTATCATAAGGGTTCGCCCAGGAAGTCTCTTGGCCCCCGTTCCATTCTAAAGTAGAGGTGTTCTTGAATACTAAGTTTGTATATGCTCATGAGCTCGACTCCCCTTATGTTTCTATGATTATGAAAGACTTCCCTTATTCCCACTTTCATTTTCAATATATGACTCTTATCATTGTTTTATCTTGCTTCAGCAACTAAGGATGTGTACATGATATGCTAAGAGGCTTGTTCGAGTTGTCACCAGACTTCCCATTCGTCATGTCACGTCTAGACCCCAGGCTTGGATTGAGACAAACTTAGTATCAGACCACTAGGTTGTTAATGGTCCTTTGAAATCCAACACACCGCATCAATTAGAGTCTTATTTATGGTTTTTAACCGTGCTAGAACCATGAATAGGAGGAGATGAGGAGTTTTAAGGAATTTTCACCTCTTCATGATCTATGTCATACTTTAGATGTAGAGATAAGGCTCCCCCCCTAACGAATGCTCTTTTACTCTCCTAGATCATGCCACTACCAAGAGAAAGAGTAAGGAGAGATCACACACCCGAGGAGTAACCATCCCCTCCTGCTTCTCAAGCTCCTAATGATAGAGAGGTGGCCCAGGATGAGTTTCAAAATGTCATCACTATGTTGGCCAATTCTATGACCAACTAATTGAACTAAGGTGCCCAAGATCATTATGCTCTTATGACGGCCTCAAGGGTGAATTCTCTAGAGTTTTATGGGTCCAAAGCGGATAAAGATCCCCAAGAATTTATTGATGTTGTGTATAAGGTGTTATCAATCATAGGGGTCAATTTGGAGGAGAAGGTAGAATTAGCGACCTACAAACTCAAAGTTATGGCCTAAATTTGGTTTGCTCAATGGAAATTTGAAAGCAGAAATGATGATGCTATTCCTTAGAAGGAGTTCAAAAGCTGCCTTCCTCAATTGGTTCTTTTGTATTGAGTTCAGAGAAGCTACAATAACGGAGTTCATGAATCATAAGCAAGGTTCCAAAGTATGCTCCTCATTTGGGTGTTGACCTTATATAAAGGATGAACAAGTTTGTGTTATGAGTGTCCAACTTAGTAAATAAAGAGTGTCACACCATAATGCTTGAAAGTGATATGAGTTTGTCTCAGCTCATGACATATGCCGAATAACTTAAGGGCTAAAAGCTTAGAAAGAGGAGAAGTAGGTAGTCCAAGTGGGCTCGATTTGAGGGTGGCTTCTATAGTTCTAAGGTGGATGGTTTCACTAAGGTGTCATGACACAAGACTAGGGCCTAGACGTGACACGGCCCATGGGTAAACCAAAGGGACCCCAAGCAAGCCTCTTAGAACATCATTGCATATCCTTGGTCGTGGAAGCAATAGATACAAATAAAAGAGTAAGAATAAGGGGCAACGAGACAAAGGGTAAATATTTCCCAACATCATAATCAAGAGACAATAGACATGTTCATATCATAGACATCAAGAACAATAGAATCAAGGCTCTCAACAGAGATATATAACATGTACAACAAGTACCTCTAATACTTAGATAAGAGTGGGGGCCAAGATAAAGTAACCAAGTTCACCCTCATATTCAAAATAGATAATAACGAAGAATGTCTCAATACATAATAAGAGTAACATAGAATAAGGTCCCCAAAGTGGAGGACTCACCAACTAGCTTGAGTACTATCGAACTAGCCACGTGGAGGGGGAGGATGGACAACTTGGGCATCGATTCCTACATGGAGATATCATGTAGGCAAGAGTATGCGTTAGTATGTTTGAATGTACTAAGTATGTAGGATGCAATGCAATAAGAGATAAGTATCATAATCAAAATATATAACAATAGGCAATTGAGATAATATAAAAATCTTACATGTATGATCCATGCTTAAGTAAAACATGCTTAAGTAACTCATACTCATATAGGATATCATATGTGTAGAAGAGACCAAGCTAGCTATTCGAGATACAAACCCCTTGGTGGTTGTGTGGTACAAATCCCCCACATTATTGATGATAATCACACCTTATGGCCATGGTGGTGAAGTACAAACCCCTAACATAGTTGATAAGTACAAACCCCTACTATGGTTACCCAGGCTCTTATCCCCCCAGATCGGGTATGGTCTAATACAACACTTTATATAGAGTATATTATTACATAAGCTCATTCAATCATAATATAGTTATTCATATCATATCTTATGCTTTGGACCTTCAACTCCTCAAGCAACCACATCTGAATATTTTATCAAACACTTAGAGGGTGTGTAATGCTAATATAAAACCATGAAATATAGAGATTAAATCGTGCAAAAAAATCCATGGTAAAAACCATAAATCAACACCTTGAAACAACCTCAAGCAACATATATCAAAAGCCCTCCTCAAATCTTGCAATAGATCAAATATTTATAGCTCAAAACATAGCAAAATAGTCATAACTTTACATAGTTATGTGTAGTGAATTTTAGAATAAGCGAGACCTATTTATAAATCAACTTTAAATCATGCAATTTGAGAAAAAGGAGGTTTGGCTATCATGGGTGAAAGGAACCCATGAAATAAACTCACATACCTTAGCTTAGAGATGAACTTGGTGAAGAATAGAGATGGAGACTTAAAGCTTGAAGAAGAACCTTTAAGGAGAACCTTAGCTTGGGATGAGGATTTGGGACATGAATTTGGTAGTGAAAATATTGCTAAGTGGTTGATGAGATTTGGGGAACGCTTTGGTTAATATGAGGGTGAATTCAGCTAAGTATAGGTAAAAATATGTTTGGGAAAATTAGGCCCAATACTTAGAAAACTTTGGACGAACGAAATAATTACACTGAAATTAAAAACTGGCGTGTCGCTCCAGCATCGAGCAGAGCTCATCGGAAATCATCACTTAAAAATTTATAATTACTAATCTTTTACTATTAAATTGAGGTTAGACCCTTCTTCACCTAATTCTTATCCCCTCAATAAGAATATGAAGTTGGATTTTCAAAATAATAAACAGATTTTGAGATATATAGAGCATAAAAATCCAAGCATTCTGAGGTACATTTTTGGGCACTTTTTGGGATCGTTTCACAAGGTCACAAGTTCCAAGGCTAAGGGTCCTCTAATTCTCCAAATAAGAGGTTTGCTAATAATGGGGTGTCTAGCCCAATGTTTCAAGGTGGCAATGGTAGGATGACTAATCCTATGTACCCAAAAGTGTGAGAGAAACCATGATTATCCAAGTTTGAAGAACTCTAATGCTTCCTTTGGTTGTGTGAAGTAGGTCACAAGGTTGTTGATTTCCCTCATGCTCGACACAAGGGTAGAGATGGTTGTCCTTAAGGCAAATCAATAATGTGCGTCAAAGGGCAAAAGGCAGCATAAAAAAGGGTGCTCCAAGGCAGAATGGGTTTTATGCTCTCCAAGGGATTCTAGGAGTTGATGAGGTGCCCTATGTTGTTGCTTGTATGTTAAAGGTTTTTGATTATGATGTATATGCAATGATAGATCCGGGTGCCACTCTTTGATTCATTACTCATTTTGTTGCTAATGAACTTCATATGTGTCCCGAATTATTGTGTGAACCTTATAAAGTGGCTATCCCTATTAGTGAGTCCATTATTGATAAATGAGTCTATAGGGATTTCCCCCTATTTATATTGCATAAATTCTTGCCTTGTGATTTTGTATAACTTGACGTGGTAAATTTTGATATTATCCTTGGGATGGATTAGTTACATGCATACCATGCTTTTATTGATTGTAGGACCTATAAATTTAGATTCCAATTCTCTAATGAGCCCTTCCTTGAGTGGGAGAGTTGTAGTGTGGTGGACAAGGGTAGATTCATTTCTTATCTTTAAGCTCGAAAATTGATTTCTAAGGATTGCATTTACCACCTTGTAAGGGTTAGGAATGTTGAGTCTAAAGTCCTTTCTATTGAGTCATTTCCAGTGGTCAATATGTTTTTTGATTTCTTTCCCAATGATGTTATTAGTGTTCCTCCCAAAAGGAAATTAGACTTTGGTATAGATCTCCTCCTTGATATGCAACCCATTACCATTCCCCCTTACCTTATGGCCTCGGTAGAGTTGAAGGATGGAGTTGAAAGATAGAGTTGAAGGATAGAGTTAAAGAATAAATTAAGGGATTTGTTGGAGAAGAGTTTTATAAGGCCTATCAAGTCAGCTTGGAGTGCACCGATGTTGTTTGTAAATAAAAAGGATGGTTCTCTTAGAATATGTATGCAGCTACTCAATAGAGTCACTACAAAGAACAAGTATCATCTACCAAGCATAGATGACCTATTTGATCAACTACAAGGTACTGGTACTACTCTATGATTAATCTTTGGTCCAGATACAACCAAGTGAGGGTTAGGGAGTATGATGTTCCTAAGATGACTTTTTCAACTAGGTCTGGGCATTTTGAATTTGTTGTAATGTCTTTTGGCTTGACTAATACACCGACAATATTTATGGATCTCATGAATATGATCTTTAAACCCTACCTTAATATGTTTGTGATGGTCTTTATTTATTATATCTTGATTTATTCTTGTATTGAGGAAGAACATGTGAATCACTTGAGGGTGGTTTTGCAAATTTTGAGGGAGGAGATATTGTTTACAAAATATAAAAAATGTGAATTTTGGTTGAAAGAGGTTGCATTTCTAGGGCATATGGTGTCAGGTGATTGAATTAAGGTAGATCCTAAGAAAACAGAGGTGATAAGGAATTGGCTTAGGCCCTTGACTCCGATAGATATTAGGAGTTTCTTGGCTTTGGCTGGTTACTATCAGAGGTTTGTGAATGGTTTCTCTTCTATTGCTTCCTCTATAACAAAATTAACCCCAAAGAAGGCAAAATGTCTTTGTATCGAGGAATGTGAAAAGAGTTTTCAAACTTTGAAAGACAAGCCTATCTTCGCTCCTATCTTGGTCTTACCAGAAGGGTTAAAAGGGTTTATGGTTTATTGAAATGCTTCAATGAGTGGTTTGGGGTGTGTATGGATGCAACATATTTTTGGTTATTGCATATAACTCTAGGAAAGTAAAGGTCCATGATCTTGAATTGGTAGCCATGGTGTTTGCTTTGAACATTTAGCATCATTATTTGTATGGAGTTCATGTAGATATGTCTACCGACCACAAGAGTCTCCAAAATGTGTTCATACAAAAAGCTTTTAACTTGGGATAACAAAGGTGGTTAGAATCTTTAAGGATTATGACATGAGTGTGCACTATTATCCCGGCAAAGCTAATATTGTGTCCAATTTTCTAAGTAGAGTGCCGATGGGTAGTCTAGCTCATATTTGTGTTAGAAAAAAAAGGGTGCTGGAGAAGTCTAATCGGTTAGCTAGGTCAGGAGTAGGTTGAATAAAGTTGAAAACGATGGTGTGGTTGTTGTTGATGGCTCCAAATCTTCTTTGATTTCAAGTCAACACAAGGACTTAACCCTGCCTTACCAGAGTTGAAGGCTTTGGTGAAATATGGTAAAGTGCAGGTTTTCTCCCAAGGGCGAGATAGTATCCCTAGGTACCAAGGTACGCTATGTGTGCCTAATATTGATCACTTGAGGGAGTTGATTTTGAAAGAGGCCCATAATGTATCCTATTCTATTCACCTCGATTGCACAAAAATGTGTAGAGACTTGAGGGAGGTGTATTGGTAGGGTGGTATGAAGAGGGATATTGCTAAGTTTGTAGCCGGTTGTCACAATTGCCAACAAGTGAAAGTTGAACATCAAAGGTCGGATGGACAAGCCAAAAGGACTATCTATACTATTGAAGATATGCTTAAAGCTTGTGTTCTGGAGTTTAGGGGTAGTTGGGATGAACATCATCCACTTATTGAGTTTGCCTACAACAATAGAAACCACTCAAGCATTGGCATGGCTCCCTCTGAAGCTTTATATGATATGCATTGTAGATACCCAGTTATGTGGTTTGATATGGGGGAGATGGCTTTGTTAGGCCCGAATTTTTCTATGGAGGCTTTGGAGAAGGTGAAGTTGATAAGGGAGATGTTGAAGATGGCTCAATGTAGTCAAAAGTCTTATTATGATGTGAGGAAAGAGACCTTGAGCTTAATATTGGTGATTGAATTTACTAGAAATGGAAATTGAGCCCAAGGTTTGTGGGATCCTATGGGATTTTGAGGAGAGTTGGTAAGGTTGCCTATACTTTGGGGTTGCCTATGGATATGAACATGGTTCATCTAGTCTTCCATGTGCGTGGGTCACCCAAGTGTTATATTGCCCTTAGAGGTTGTAGGTGTTGTGAAAGATAATTTGACCTGCGAGGGGGTCCTAGTTGAGGTATTGGATAGAAAAGTGAAAAGGTTGATGAACGAAGATGTAGAATTCATCAAGGTCCTTTAGAGGAATCTACAAGCTGAAAGTGCCACATGGGAAGCCGAAGTGGACTTGATGAAGCGATATCCATACCTCTTCAACTGTACTCAAGATGGAGGTAATAATTTAAGTCCTATCTATTATTTCAATTCCTAAGTTTCAGCCCCATGTCATTTTTGCATGCATTCGTGTTCATGGTAACAAGTTTATGTTGATTTTTGAAATTCATGTTAAGGCTTTTTTGAAATTGATTTTTGAGTTTATTTGTTGGATTCATGTCGGGTTGAAAGGTTCATAATTACTTATCTTTTCCATTTTTCTTTGACATTCAAAGACGAATGTTACCAAGGATGATAAATTGAAATACCCTCATGTGCTTCAGAATGCCCCATGATCGTAATTTTTATATATTGCAAAAAATGTGCATGATTTCGCAAATTCGACTTCATATTCTTGATCAAGGGAAAAATTGAGTAGGAAATGGTTAAAACATGGATTTTAGAAGACCCATAGAAAAAATAACTTTCATTAATTTACGATTTCCAGAGAGCTTGCGGTCCTAGGCTGCGATGCTCCTAAAGCGTGTAGTAGTGTTGATTGGTGAGGCGTGCCTAGTCCGAATTGTGCCCGGGTTACGGACCAATGCAATTTTCCCCTATTTTCTATATTTCATCTGAGGGCATTGGGTTAATAACCCAATTCCCATTTAAACGTGAAATACTCCGTACTTAGTCATTTTTCAACTCTAGAACTCACACAAGCCCTTTCGAAACCTCTTCAGAACATTACCAAAACCTCCATTCAAATTCAAGGATCTCAAGAGCAACTTTGAATTCCAAGGACCCAACCCAAGCTTCAAGTATCCTTCAAGTTGACTCCAAGAAATTTCAACCTTAAGGTATGTGGTCTTCATCCATGGGTCCTTTCACCTATGGAGCCCAACCTTCTCATTTTATGAAAATTGCATGATTTGAAACTATATTACATATGGGTATCTCTTATTATGAATTATGAACGTAAATTGTGTTGGGTTTTATTTAGTATTGATTAATTATGCATGAACATTCATTTCAAGCTTATTCCATGAATTAATTTTTGTCTATTAGGACTATGCATGATTTGAGCTATCAAACTATGAACTATTATGAACCTTTGAGGTGGATTTCAAGATACCCAAGATGAGGGCTTAGGTACAATATTTGTGGGTTGATTTGAATTGATTTTACTCCTTCTTTTTACACTCTTGGGTTGCATGATTTTGAACAAGTGTCATGAACCCGCCACTATGTGTTTGATGAAATTACATGACAAAGAATTTCCAAGTTGTGGATGAACTATTGCATGATTTTCAAGTCAAATGATTTCATGATAATTATGGGCTCCCAAGCATGTATTTGGTTCATGAAAAGTATCTATGATGTTACAAGTCACAAGTTGAGCCCTATTTCAAGATGTTACCATCCAGTGAGCCATTCATGTCAAGTTGAGGGATTAAGCATGATTATTTTAACCTCATGTTCAAGTTCAAGTAAGCTTAGCAGCAGAGGTCAAGAATGCAATGAGCCACTCATGCTAAATTATCATGTCTCTTACAAATTATTCATGTTATGATTAAAGTTATGATTATGTCAAGTATTCAGTTGGATTAGACTAAGCACCGATTGAGGCTTCAGATGGGGGCTCGACACAGGGGTCCTTATATAAAGTCTTTAATCTCTAAACTATGCAGCGCAATAGGATTATATTATTTACCTAAATTGGATTTACTAGTGGATCCATCTACTTTCACATTTTCATATATGGTTTGCCTTAGAAAATAGACCACACTTTGCTAAGGGGTGTCATGCCCGATCCCCCTACCAAAGGGCTGTCATACCTTATATTCCAAGAACTAGCTCACTTGGCCTATGTTGGTTAAGGTCTTCTCCTATATATGTATGATATAATATGCAAGTTAAATGTTTTACATGCATGTTTTATTATAAGCATTGATCATATATGCCATATTGAGATTATACCCATTACCTGTATGCATGCATTTTGAATATTATGGCTTATAGATTTATTTCATTAAACCCCGCATATGTAGTATATTCCAAGCACTAATACATACTCTATGCCTATATTATATTACCATGTAGGGGTCGGATCTCCTATTGATCATCCTCCACGTGGCTACGGTTTATGTAGGTTGAATGATTTACAAGCATGTTTTACTTCAAACATTGATCATGCATATTACTATGCATTTTGACTATATTGGCTTCTGTCTTGTTGCATTGCATCCTACATACTTAGTACATCCAAATGTACTAGCACGTAATTTTGCCTAAATGATATTACCATGTTGGGAGCGGAGCCTCTCTTGATCATCCTCCATGAGGATAGTAAAATTCTTCAAAGACAAGTTTGGTGAGACCTTAAGTTCGGGGACACTATGTACTTTCTTTCTATTTAAGACTTCTTGAACTGAACATTTGATATTATGAGAGTGAACCTGGAAAGTATCCTGGCCTCCACTAGGAAAGTCCTTTCGGGAGTCCTTAATTCTGAGGACAATATTCATTTCATTCATGCTATGTTGAGACTTCTTTCTTATGTTGTATACTTATTATCATGAGGGTGCGCTTGAGAAGTGTCTCATCCTTCGCTCTATTCTAAATTAGAGGTGTTGTTGGATACTAAGTTCGTATATGCTTTTGAGATCCACTCCCCTTATGTTTCTATGATTACAAAAGACTTCCCTTAGTCCCAATTCACTTTTTATGTTTTTACTCTTGTTATAGTTTTATCTGGCTTTTGCAACAAAGGATATGTACATGATATGCTAAGAGGATTGTGTGGGTTGTCTCTAGACTTTCCATTCGTCGTGTCACGTCTATGCCCTAGGCTTGACTCGTGAAATATTAGGCCCTGCTAAATTTGTAGTAGAGGTGTTGTTGGATATTCAGTTGGATTTTCTATTAATGAGCTTGACTCTGTCACGCCCCAAGTCCCGTTAGGGTGGACTGGCCCCCATTATCGATAAGGCTTGGGAGAACCAACGTACATCTATGCACTTTTTATACATTTTATAACAAATTTCTATAATTTAACATGCCTTTATCCAAGTAGATAGTTATACAAACTGAAAGAAATGCATGTGACTAGGCCATTAGGGCCACGACGTTTAAACTACAAGACATGACCACACTTTCATTTACCTAGTCTACAAAGCCTCTAAATAATAGAAAGTATCGAATAAGGGTCGGGACAAGCCCTATCTTAATTAACTATACAATATAATCATATAAACTTTAGACACACACAAAGCTCCGAAACAACATGGAGCTTCGTAACAATAGCTGGATATCCTGGACTCTACTAGGGAGATCTACTAGCACCTATACTTGTATCATGAAATAAAGGTCCCTCGCAAGGGACTTAGTATGAGAAAATGTACTAAATATGTAAGGCAGCAAATACTTTATATGAAATAACAACTCAAATGAAACCATACCCTAATGTAGAATAAGATACCACCTTGGATATACTTTGGAATCATGTACTTTAAGTTCTTCATATTGCTTCACCTTTATTATATAATCTGTGCGCATCATGTACTATAAATGACCAGCTGATCAATGGTAAAATGTATCGGGTTCATCTCTGGCTAGGTTCTTCCATAATCCCTCGGGCTACCACCCGTGATAGGATCGTCCCTAGAGTATGTTACATAAGCAATGAAATGCGTATGAAATGAAAATAACTCATGAACTTTGTTTAGCAACAAAAACTCATGTACTTGGTATGCGCGTATATATGTACATTTGATGGTGACTATATATAGGAGCATATGAATATGTGAAAAAGTGGATATATGGCTGCTTGTCATGTAGCAGTAGATAAATTCCTTTACATTCCGAGGGATCTATGGTTTATGCCAAATGATATGAAATCAAGTAACCTTACATACCGCATTGTGTGACCTCGTTACTACCTTGGAGTGTCTAATTTTCTCCAAAATATTTATCGACATCATATTAGGTAATAATACTAGTATTAGCAGCAAAGAAACACTTCTTGACATCCCAAAATCATAAAAATGATCACCCGGACAACAAGCTTTGAAGTAGTGACGCAAAGGCATTCCTTCAACCTATTCACTTATAATCGTATTTTCTTGTGACCATTATTATGTACACATCATACACAACTCATTTTAGACCCTTAAGAGTCTTACAACAGCCCAAAAAGTGTAACTCATAACAATTCGGTACAACGTACAAACAAGCGGCACAACATTATATTCTTTCCTCACACTTCGACGTCAACCATCCCGAATTTGTTTTAACATTACCTAAAGTGTTTCCAATGTTTTTACCACATAAAACCAGTCTTAATATAGTCCAAAAATAGTTCCAAAATAGGGGAAGTACGTGGAGCAACATATCACAATTCTACACAACCTACAAATGGACAGCATAACGTCACCCCCCTTTGTTACATTTCAACGTCGACAATTCCAAACCTTTTCTAACTCTAACCAAACTGTTCCAACAACATTTAAACATACAATCAGTGCTAATACAGTCTTAGAACATCACCCAAGAAGTCATTAAGTACATGAGACAATATCTTTAAATCCAACAACCCACAACTTCCAACTAACATCACACTTAAGATAGCACAATAAAACTCATTTGTTAAATGAAATCAAAATCTTGGCAGCAATCTTAATGTAATGTCTATAACTCAAATTATATTAAGAACATCAAATTCTCTTCATAATAAATCCCACAAACCATATAGAAATCAATAAAACCAAAGCCCAAAGTGCAGCAATTTTCTGGACACATGCTGTCCAGAATTTTCAGCATAACATATTATCATATACTTCTTGCTTTTTATGAAGAAACCTTAGTAAAAACACAAATATAATCACTGACCTTTATCTTCAAAGTTGAGTAACTCCTTTAGAACCCTAAAAGTGTCGTTTCTCTGCTGCTTTGCTAGGTTGAGAAAAGTTTAGAGAGAGGATTAGGAAAGCTGAATTTTTTTTTCTAAGTGTAAGAGTGAATGGGATTTTGCTGCTTATAACCTCTCTTTAAAGGCCTCATTTTGATGACTTCCCTTGGGCCTTTTGACTGTGTAAGACCACATATAATGAGATTAAATAATAAGTAGTTGGTTTCCCCAAAATTGGGCCTAAATGTGTATCAAATCTAATGGACTTTTGCTGCCAATTTCCAGCTTTTCTCTAACCCGTTTTTGGTCCAACTAACCAAGTGGTTTGGGATGTACTTGGGCTCTGCTTTCATTCTTATTGGACTGGAAATAAGGTACATTTATGATTCTAAAACATAAGCTAAAATTACACCCTTAAAACATATTTTATTCATAATTGAATTTGGACAAATTTGAGTTCGAACCTCGTCTCCGTTTAGCTAGCAAATTCAGGGTAAGCAAGTTGGTGACTTACCTACTAGATTATGAAGTCATACAAGACCATAAGTTATTTTACTTTGTTTATGGCTTTAATATCCTCAATTTAAAATAAAACATGAATACACTCGACCCTCTTAAGTGTTAGACGCCCATATCGCCCGTTAACATGAGAATCAAGTACTTTTAAGAATTAACAGTACTTTTACCAATCCATATCATGATTTATTTCACACAACATTAGTATATGTAAAATATGGGTATTACATCCTCCCCCCTTTAGGAAAATTCATCCTCGAATGTTAGCACAATTGGGTAGCTTAACCATGTATAAACCTTTATTTAAACAGACCTTTGACAACAAAATAAGTATTCAATCATATGTACCTATTAGTGTTCCCATTCTACATGTTTGTCATCCTCTTTAGCTTCAAATAAGTGAGGGTATTTTGATTTTATTGTGTCTTCTACCTCTCAGTTTATCTTTTCTGCTTGCTGATTTCTCCAAAGTACCTTCACTAAAGCTATTTCTTTATTCCTTAGCTTCCTCACTTGACGATCCAAAATAGCAACAGGTACCTCTTCATAAAGTAGATCTTCTGTAACTTGCATGTCCTTAATAGGAGTGATACGAGATGGGTCACCTATACACTTTCGAAGCATTGATACATGAAAAACTGGATGAACCGTTGAAAGCTCTTGGAGTACCTTTAGCTTATTATGCAACTTGCCCGATCTTCTTAATAATTTTATAAGGCCCTATGTAATGTGGGATTAGTTTTCCTTTCTTACCAAACCTCATGACCCCTTTCATTGGAGATACTTTTAAAAATATCCAATCTCCTACCGAAATTTCCAACCCTTTCCTCCTAGTATCTGTATAAGATTTGTGACGACTTTGGGCTGTTTCTAGTCATTGGTGTATTACCTTAACTTTTTTTATGGCTTACTGTACTAGATCTAGCCCAAGCAAGGTGGTTTATCCCACTTCAAACCATCCAATTAGCCACCTATACTTTCTTTCGTACAACATTACATTCTTTCCTCACACTTCGACATCAACTATCCTGAATTTGTTTTAACTTTACCTAAAGTGTTTCCAATGTTTTTACCACATAAAACCAATCTTAATATAGTCCAAAAATAGTTCCACAATAGGGGAAGGTCGTGGAACAACATATGACAATTCTACACAACCTACAAATGGATAGAATAACGTTACCCCCCTTCGCTATATTTCGACGTCAACAATTCTAAACCTTTTTTAACTCTAACCAAACTGTTCCAGTAATATTTACATATACAATCAGTCCTAATACATCTTAGAATATCATCCAATAAGTCATTAAGGACATAAGTCAATAGCTTTAAATCCAACAACCCACAACTTCCAACCAACAACACACTTAAGATAGCACAATAAAACTCATTTGTTAAATGAAACTAAAATCTGGGCAGCAACCTTAGTGTAATGTCTATAACTCACATTATGTTAATAGAATCAAATTCTCTTCATAATAAATCCCACAAACCATATAGAAATCAATAAGACCAAAGGCAAAAGTGTAGCAATTTTTTGGAAAAATGTTGTCAAGAATTTTCAGCATAACATATTATCATATACTTCTTGCTTTTTATGAAGAAACCTTAGTTAAAACACAATTATAATCACTTACCTTTATCTTCAAAGTTGAGTAACTCATTAATAACCCTAAAAGAGTCGTTTTGCTGCTACTTTGCTAGGTTGAGAAAAGTTTAGAGAGAGGATTAGGAAAGATGAAATTTTTTTTCTAAGTGAAAGAGTGAAAGGGATTTTGCTACTTATAACCTCACTTTAAAGGCCTCATTTGGACGACTTACCTAGGGACGTTTTGCCGTGTAAGACCACATATAATGATACTAAATAATAAGCAGCTGGTTCCCCAAAAATTGGGCCTAAATGGGCATTAAATCTAATGGACTTTGGCTGCCAATTTCCAGCTTTTCTCTAACACTTTTTTGGTCCAAATAACCAAGTGGTTTGGGATGTACTTGGGATCTTCTTTCATTCTTATTGGAATAAAAATAAGGTACATTTATGATGCTAAAACATGGGCTAAAATTACACCCATAAAATAGATTTTATTTGTAATCAGAATTGGACAAATTTGACATTGAACCTCGTATCCATTTAGCTAGCAAATTCAAGGTAAGCAAGTTGGTGACTTACCTACTAGATTATTATGTCATACATGCCCATAAATTCTTTTACTTTGTTTTGGGCTTTGACATCCTCAATTTAACATAAAATATGAATACACTTGACCCTCTTAAGCATTAGATGTCCATATCCTCCGTTAACATGAGAATCAAGTACTTTCAAGAATTGACAATACTTTGACCAATCCGTATCATGATTTATTTCACACAACATTAGTACATGTAAAATGTAGGCTGTTACAGACTCCTATTATGACTACGATTTTATGAAAGACTTCTCCTAGTCCCACTTCCTTTTTTACTATTGATACTTGTTATTGTCTTATTATTTTCTGAAATCAAGGATGTATAAATGATACCCTAAGACACTTGTTTGGGCTCCCTTTGAGTTGCCCATTCATAGTTTCACATCTAGGCCCTAGGCTTGGGTTATTACATTATGGGCCATCTAAGAAACCATGGCCGGTACTTGGGATTTGTACTCTGCATCTTTAAAAGATAGACTTCAAGTCCACATGACATTCTTATAGCTATCTTCTGACTTATAACCCACGAAGGGTTTCATCTGACAGCTTTTCTAAAACTCTTCAAAATATAATCCTCTAGGAACGACCCTAATATACTACTCATGAAGAAATCTATGACTTAGTTGATAGTTCATGGATGCAACATTCTAAAACTTGTGGATTGAACCATGGCTCGAAGAGTAGTTCATAAATCGTCAAAAACTAAAATTCTGCAGAACATTTCCCAAAATCATATCGAATCCTTTAAACCTTCCAAATAAACATAAAAACATATCAAACCCACTAACATCACTTCAAGAGCACATAAATTCCAAGTTTTAAGTATTTAAAATATTGAATTTCAGCAACATGTCAACACTCTCAACTTAAAATTGTAACTTGTCCTCAAACGATGGACTCAATCTACATAAGTAATATAGCAACATAAAAACCTCAAACTAATTGCATATATCATCTCTACATTAATCACAGATACCCAAACTAGCCCATCAGTGCATATCAAATAGTCATCAAACAAAATCAATGCAAATCAATATATGTGATAGTGCAACTATGAAAAGCAAGGTAACCAAAAATAAGGAACAATGAATGAAATAGCCTAGAATCAATAGTGTAACTCAAATGCCCTTAAGAAAAAGAAGTCTTCTTTCTTACTCATGATAATATTTTTAGGTTTGATGCTTGGGACTAACAAAATAACTCACTCTCCTAATAGATATTAAAACATTAAGCTCAATACCATATGTTTGCGCCTATACTTACAACTATGACCATTGCCTACTTGTAAAAGGATCACTATAGATTTTTCTTGGCTTGTAACATAGGCTTAGAGAGCTTTTTTATGATGTTTTAGGAAGATAGTGACTAATGACCCTCCTTTACACTATATTATTCTACACTTTTTCCCTACAGACACTGTATCTTTAACCCATTCTTCCCTTCTGCTATGTCAAACCTTTAAGGGTGCCTTACTTAGACTTTTAAGCTTAATGCCTTTTATTTTTCATATTCTCTCTTTGTTTAGCTCATTATTTAGGCATCAGTTCATTTTTCTTGCACATATTTTTCCCTTTTTCATGTATCACTAGCTTCCACCCTATTTAGTGTGACTTCCCTTACACCATCCACCATCAACTTGGGCTTTTGGCTTGATTTGAGATTTACAATATCCAACCTATTAACCTGGGCAACTTTTGATAGCCAACCTCAACTTAGGCTTTTTGCTTGAGTTGAGGTGCACAACATATTAGGAAGGACCATGACCAAATTTAGGATTTCACATCAAAAAGGCTAGTTTACTTCAATGTTTACAAAGAAAAGGGTATATGTAAAGCTTAAATATTAGGAGCAAAAGATACATCAAGCATTTGTTTTGTTATTTAGGCTAAGTGGGATAATATGAATAATAGTCTAAGATCATTTTCTAGCCAATTAACCTATAGTCTTAGTCAAAGTAATATGGCAAGTTCTACATTGAAACACAGCATAATACTTATGCAAAGAAGCTCTCACACACTTGGCTCTCATTAAACTATCAACATAGACTCTCAGATCATGTCATCATAATTAAAGCTCAACTTATTAGAACAAGCATTGTCAGTCACTGATTTAACACGGTTATTATCAAAACTACCTAACACAAAAATTATGATGGGTATCATTTTTCCACAAAACTAACATATGCCATAGACTTTAACAAAATATTTTTTCTAAAAATATTCTTAAGGAAAGAACACAGGCAAGAAAATCCCTTGGATTCAAAATTTGGGATAGCTAAAGGTCATGGCTACTTAGACGTCATCGAGGCCTATAACTACCTACACCCAATCCAAAAAGTTTGCATTGTACTCAATGCAACAAAATATAGTAGAATCAAAGCATAGGGGTCAAAAAGAACATACTTAGGTGCCTATACGCTAGTCTATGGTAGTGTCTGACCACCCTCAACCTGCCTGGTGGTCTACTCAGGATCAACAACATGTTTGGAAGGTCCAACACCCCTCATCCTCTCAAGCTCATAAGCCTGCTGCTCTCTTTCACCTACAATGGAGTATAATCCAATAACTCAAATTGCTCCATCTCTGACAACTTTAGCTCTTGCCTTAAAGTATATGAATCATCACTCTCTAGTCAAGGCCTCTTCCCGAGACGTGAAGTGTTATCTCCTCAAGGGAAAAAAAAATCAACAACCACCTCGGTGGTGTCAAACGGAGGAAGCACGAGAGGTGCTGATGTTGCTACTCTAAATCTCGGTGCAGAGCTACTAGATCTCCTCCCGAATGGCTGTTAAGTTAGTTAGCTAGGCTGGACTAAGGTTTTGCTCCACTTGCCTCTCAAATGCATCTATCTTATTGCGTACTGGTGCATGTCTCCTATTATGCATAGCTGTAAAATGTGATTCTACTTATGCCATAGCCTCTAAAATATCCTAGTATACCTAAGGGCTAATCTATTATAGCAACTGAATCAATTGGACTCAGTGTAAGCTTGTCGCTATGCTAAAGTATGGATAGATGCCGCAGACACGTATACCATGCAAGCGGGGGAAGCCTATATGGGCATATGCTCTGGTGCAAAAGTGGACGTGTAAGTGAACCCCCTCTCTATCTCAACCTTAGCCTATGGGAGGCCATCAGTACAAGGAGTAGTAGAAGAAGAAAAGGTCAGAGGCTCAGACTATAGTGGTATAGTGAACATCTCTGGTAAGCAAACGGGAGGTTGTGCTACTCAAAAGAGGGCTACAGAAATTTTTATCATCCTTTCTCAAGATGGCATCTGGTATCCTCTGAACCACGATCATAGTTTCCAAATGATGTAAAATCTCCACCCCGGCAGCTATACGTAAACGATATACCAAGCATGAGAAATGGATAGAGGTGGACCTCTTTAGGGCCGCCTCATGTAACTAATCTACAACTAGGCGAGCCCAATAAATATCATAGCCAATATTATGTGATCTGGTGTCAAAGTATTATCAGCTTGTGTTGACCGAATCAATGATTGATCTATAGTCCACCCAAATATATCGGTGAGGTTGAGCGATGCCTTCATGATCACCACTAATGTACAAATCCAATCAGGATCTAGGGCCTCCTCTGTAATGTGATCGGTGATCCAACTCCTATATGTGGCCTTGTGGGTCAGGTCTTTCATTTAAACTTTGTCCCTATACTACCCTAATTGATGATCATACTCAAATATGGTTCGGGGGGCCTGATACTTAGGGACAAAAAGGAAACAATAGATGTTGGTCTTAGATAAATTAACCAAAACTCCCCTCACTGCCCTGTGTATAAGATGCGGCTATGAAAGCTCTCTCTTTCCCTTTGGGGTCACCTCTATAATAGTGGTTGCATGTGATGCATAGAACTCTTGAACAATCATCAGGGAGTACTTCTTTTCTCCAAGTGATAATAGTCTATGCTGATCTAGAGTCCAAGTACATTGTCAAGACCAGACGTGATGGTCTGGGGCTCCTCAAATATAGTACAAGCCTATCGATCCAACTTGTCATGCTGGAGGTTTTCTCTGTAGATCTGTTGCATAGCCCACACACACCACCTCCTCGTCAATGCATCTGGGATGAAGGTGGCGCTAGGGGTGCTCAGGTAGACTTGGACTCTGACTCCTCTCCCTTTTTGGACTCGAACCCCTCTCCGGATGAAGTCATCTAGATAGAGCTGCTCTCTTTATCACCTCTTTCATCAAATTGGAGGCCACACAACAATGGCCTAAATCATAGGTAGCCTTACCTATGTCTAGTTGCCTATGCATGTATTCACTCGACATCCATATCTAGCAGGATGCCGAGATCCTCTATGGACCTACTGGCCTTAGAAGCAATTGGGGTGTGTGATGACTCATCATATAATAATGTTTGCATGGCCGAATCTCAGTTTTTCTAGATCTTGAAGCCATCATACTTCATATTCATACCATTAGCACATAGATTATTACCACTAGTATAGGAAAGAAAAGCTAAAACTTACAAGTTTAAGTGATAGAAAAAGCTACTAAGGCTTGTCTATGAGCCATAGGATAAATGAAGGGTTGTATAAGACCTTCATAGGTGGCAGAGTACAGTAAATCAAGTTACTAGAAATGCACCTACAACACTAGGTACGACTCATAGTTTTAACTATGGGCCATAGACTAAATTGTAGGTGTAACTCTAGAACCAAACACATCAGGTATGGAACCTACAAAACCATGTTAAGAGCAATAGTCTAAACCATAGTCCGTAAGTGGTTTCGTTTGGTGATATCTCAAAAAAAAAAACAAGTTTCTTTTCATACTAACGAGGGGAAACTATAGCTTGTGGATTAATCCACGGGCCATAAAAGACCTTTCCTATTGTAAAAATATGGCAACTTGGGTTTTTTAAGCTTATCAAACGGGTTCCATTAATCCCTATAAGACCCAAAATCACAACCAACAACATTGGACAACAAATGTAACATTCCATCATTCAAACATGCACTCACATAAATATTTTCAACTAAATTGTTGAAACAAACTCCAATGATGAGTGATTACATGGTCTCAAACAATGGAACATAAAATTTTTGTGGCCAATTACATTTATTACATTGTTCTGGCTAATACATGGTTCAGTTTTAAAGGAAATTGAACAATTATTTCTAGACATGTGATATTTCTGATGAATAGGCAACACCCATTATTAGAATCGTAAATCTCAAAGTACCATTCTTAACAATATTTCAAAATATTGACTTAATTTCTAGTAACATATAGAAAATCAAGTCAAGAACATACCAGAATTTGGTCAAGAAGCCAAGAAATTGCAAGAGATAGACAAGAAAAGGGAACCATAGGTGCGGTGGAGAGTATCCAGAAATTGGCCAGAAAATAAAGTGGTGGTCGCGACAATTGTCAGAGACATGGGGAAGAAGGAAGGGTTTTGGTATTTTGGGAAAATATATGAAGAAGGAGGGTTAATTGGTTAACCCCTCTTTTAAATTATTTGACTGGGTTGGGTTTGGGGCTCAGGTCCTATGAAACCTCGATTATAGGCCATAAAAGATTCTACAACCCATATGTTGTGGTCTTATGGTTTGTGAAAACCCTAGTGAAGGGAGATTGGCACTAAGGATCCATTTATGAGTCGTACATAGACATATAACACAGACGTTGGATCGTAGATGTCTCTAGCACTTAGAAAGTTTTAGGAATGTTCCTTGCGGTGCACGTGCCCCATTTTACCCATAGTTTTATCTACCCACGATAAAGTTGGCTCGTACACTAGAGTGCAAAAACATTTGCTTACTGGAAGTGAGTCTATGAGTTAGTTTACGACTCATGGTATGAACCACAAATCATAGAACTGGTGGTGAACTTTAACTTTTCTCAATATTCAGCACTAGTTTTCTATGTTAGCCATGTTCATGCATGTCTTTCATAGAACAAAAGGTTATCCTATAAGCCACTAGTCCTTGAATCAAAAATGACAACAAAAAACAGGAAAATTAAACTACCTAGAATTCCAGAAAGCTAAAAATAAAACAAAAATAAAAATGTTACATTAGATATCATAGGTATCTCCCAAATAGTGCCTAGTTTATTATTGCGATATCACTTGGAAACCTTTGTAATTCAGACTTCACCAAGTGCCCAAACTTCCATCTTCAAATCATCAAGCCTCCTTATAGAATGACAGATATTGAAGATGACTTCATTATTCAATTGAAACTTGAGATAGCCTGATTTTGTATCAACCAGTACTTGCCTAGTTGCTAGGAAGGAGCTCCCCAAGATGATTGGCACTTTGAAGTCAACTTCACAATAAAGAATCACAAAGTCTATAGAAACAATGAATTTTTCCACTTTGAAAATAATGTCATATAATATTCCCACAAGCTTATTCATTATACTATCAGCCATCAACAACCATATGCTTTTTGGAGTAGGATCATCTAATCCTAACTTCTTGGATACTGCAAGAGGAATTAAATTGATGCTAGTGCCTAAGTCACACAATGCCTTTTCAAATTCCCTATCTCAAATGGTGCAGGGTATAGTGAATGCTCCAAGATCTTCTTTCTATGGACCAAGGACCTTGTTGCCATTGCACTGCAATGTTGAAGCTGTTGAGAGAGCTCCTGGCTCACAGACCTATTTTTCATCACCAAGTCCTTCATGAATTTGTTATATTCGGGCATCTTCTCCAATGCCTTCATAAGAGAGATGTTGATGGAAGGTTGCTTCAATATAGACATAAAGTTGTAAAACTTACCTTCCTCCTTTGAAAAAAACAAAAAGTGCCCAAAAATGTGCCTCAGAAGTGCCCAGAATTTTTTTTTCCATATATTTAGAAATTTATTTGAAATTTTAAAAATCTAACTTCATATTCTTGTTCAGGGGGTCCAAATTATGGTGGAGAGATCTAACCTAGATTTTAAAGTAAAGGAATCAAATTATGAAAATTCACTTGCTGTGATTTCCAGAGAGCATCCGCGACATGGAGAGGTGTTACTTCTACACAGTCTTTTCCTAGTTTGCCCAGATTTTTCTAAGTGTTGGACCTAAGTTTTCTTAAATGGATTTTCATCTATACTTACTCTAATTTCACCCTCATATCACACAAAAACATTCTCCAATATTTTCCTAAACACTTAGACTCATCTCCAAACCTAAATTCAAGTCCAAAACTCAAGCCTAATCTCAAGAATGTCTTCAAGGATCTCACCCAAGCTTCAAATCTCTATTAAAGTCTTCTTCAAGAACTTTACAAAAGCTAAGGTATATGGTGTTGAACCATTGGGTCCTTTCAAACATGGTGCCTAAACTCTCTTTTACTTAATATTACATGATTTAAAGTTCATTTTACATGTGGGTATTGTATATTGAGAAATTTATTGCATAGATATTTTATTTTATGAAAGTATGGTTGGTTTAGCATGTTTTGAGCTTCAAATCATAGATCTAATATTGGATTTGATGAAGGTTTTGATATGAATGTCTTGAGGTGCTGCAAGGTGTTGATTAAAGATATACCGCTGATTTTACTATATGATTTCATCTCTAAATTACATGCTCTTTTACCCCTGTTATACCCCCCCCCCCCAAAAATGTTTGACAAAATATCCGATTATGATTTCTTGAGGACATGAACATCTAAAGCATAAGATATGATATGATTGACTATATGATGATGAAATAAGCTTCTATACATGATGAATACTATCTAAAGTGTTGTGGTAGACCTGCCCAATTCTGGGACCCAGTTGAGGGGTTGGATGTGCAACCACTAGGCTGATGGGTGCGATTATCATTGACCCGGTTGAGGGGTTGAATGCTCAACCAGTATCCTTTATGAGGGGTTTATACGTCAGACACTAGGGTGATGGGTGCTATCATCACTAACCCCAAGGGGTTTATACCTTTGCAATATACCTTAGTCTCCTTCTCATATATGATATTCTATATGAGCGTGATTTCCTTAAGCATGTTTTACTTATGCATTGATCATACATGTCATATTGTTATATTATGCCCATTGCCTATTGTTATGCATTTTAGATTATGATGCTTATCTCTTATTGCATTGTATCCCACATACTTAGTACATTTAAATGTACAAACTCATACTCTTGCCTATATGATATCACCATGTAGGGACTAGTGCCCAAGTTGATCCTCCTCCTCCTCCACGTGGCTAGACAGTGTAATTCCAAGTGTGTTAGTGAGTCCTTCATTTCGGGGATCTCAGTTTATGTTGATCTTATCTTTGTAATGAGACGTCTTTCTTAGGCTCTATGTTGACTATGAGGGTTTGCCCAATGGCTTGTCTTGGCTCCCGCTATATCTATGTATTAAAGGTTTTTATTGGACATACTATGTACTTATGATGAGCTTGACTTTTGTCTCTTGTTTATGATGTTTAGATGAGTTCCCTTAGTCCCATTGCCCTATTATTACTATTTACAACTTTGTATCTTTACGCAACTAATGATGTGTAATGCCAAGTTAAGAGGCTTATTTGGGGTTCCTTTGGGTTTTCCATTCGCCATGTCATGTCTAGGCCCTTTGCTTGGGTCGTGACATGCTTCTTCTTTTTGTGTCTTTAAAAGAAAGGAGGGGGAGATTTTAGTACGGGTTTTAACTTTTGTGGTGTCACTTTCTCATTTCTTACCCCATATTTGGTGCTTGAATTTTTGGTGTCTACATCCTTGCTATCTATCATCTCTCTCTGATCCTCATCATCATCAACTGGCATCGGTGGATTAGTTCTTGCTTGTTGTTTTGTGTCATCATTACTATACATTTCCCCTCATTCTTCGGATTCTACACTTTCTTTCTAGGCAATATACCTTTCTAATGCTAGTTCAACTGAGTAGATATCTTACCTAATTATTGATCTAGTTGCTTATAGAAACAGAATGAGACTTGATTTTCTCTCTAATACTGGAGATGTTAGATTTCATCCCTTTCATGGTCTCATCCTGAGCGTCAGCCCTCTTCAATTGTCTACCAAACATCTCCTCAATTATTGAACTACCAACCCCAGAATAACTATCATGTAGTGGTAAAAATAGACCATTTCTATAACCATCTCTAAGTCCAGAGTCAATAGATTTGTCCTCTGCCCTATTCTTGTCATAGTAGCCTCCTCAGTTGTTATATCTGAAAGTGTTGTCTCTATTGAAGTTCCAAACTTGATTTCCTTGACATTGGCACCAACAGTCCAGATTGGACCATTGGGTGTTGGTCTAGAAACCCCCATCTAATTAGTGATAAAGCAAATGTCCTCATACATGGGTGCTCGTAGAGGCTAATGATTTACTGCATTCACACCTCTTAACTTTGCTTCATCAACAAACCCACGTTAGTACTAATCTGAGCTAACTCTTTCTTTATATGCTCATTTATCTTTTCCTGCTCAAAATGTCTCTAACTGTTCAGCTATAATAGGAAATGGACAGTCTAAACCTAGAACGGATAATCAAAAACATGCCTCCTATAAAAGTTTTAGCGAAACCTTGGCTATTTTCATCAAAGATTTAGTAAAAGATTTCTACGAAGGCATCATGTCATGACCCAAGCCTAGGGCCTAGACATGACATCACGAATGGGAACCTGAATTGACCTAAACAAGCCTCTTGGTCCAATTACCCATCCTTGGTCGCGGAAGTAAAGTAAACAAGAACAAGCATATAACAAGGGAAAAAAGGACTAAGGGAAGTCTTGACATTTATAAAGTATAAAGAGTCAAAGCTCAAAGCATAGACATATAAATTGTTCGAACAACACTTCTAAATATAGATTGGAATTGGGGCCAAAACACTTTCTCGGCTTACCCTCATAATGTCAAATGTTCAATTCAAGAATTCTTAAATAGCAAGAAAGTAGATACGTCCCAAAACTTGAGGACTCAACAAGCTTGTCTTTAAAGAATTTCACTAGCCTCATAGAGGATGATCAAGAGTGGCTCTGGTCCCTACATGGTTGATATCATGTAGGTAAATGTATGTGTTATTACGTTTGGATGTACTAAGTATGTAAGATGCAATGCAACAAGACATAAGCCAATATAGTCAAAATGCATAGTAATAGGCAATAGGTAAGCATAATCTCAATATGGCATGCATGATCAATGCTTGAAGAAAAACATGCTTGTAAATCATTCAACTTGAATAGACCATAACACATGTGTAGGAAGAGACCTCAACTGACATAGAATAAGACCAAGCTAGTACAACTTGGAATACCAATAATTACCCCTCACGGTAAAGAGGTGATCTACTTTCTAAGGTAAACCATACTTCACCTTACTGAAACCGGTCCTATTTTAAAGAAGTAACCTTCTTTATGGGAGCCCAGCCCATTTTGAAAAGGATTTCATAAGAAACATCACCTTACCACAGCCCATCCCATTTCAAAAAAAATTCCAAGAGAAAGTGCGGTAAATTGATCCACTAGTATAGCAAGGGTATAACATAATCCTATGTTGGCCCATACTTCAAGGAAAGAGGGAAAACCCTTCATTCATTGGTGCTAAGCCTAATTCCACAGAATACTTATTATAATTATACCTTAATAACTAGCAATAAACATGGAATCATGACATGAGTAGCGCTTAAACATACTTGACCTATAATAGTGAGCCTAACTGGAAACATGAGAATAGATCATCATCAAACATTACCCTTGCATTAACATCAAAGGTTCACAAGAGGTAAAATCTTTAAAATAGGTCTTAACTTCATGCTTGCATAATCATAGAAAGTTTTATGAATTAATAGCATACCTAATAGCCCATATTCATCATGAAGTCACTTGACTTATAAAAATATGTATTTAACTTAAGAATCCTTGACTTGACATTTCATCAAATACTTGGTGGGTGTGTAATACCTGTTCAAAATCATGCAATTCATGAGTGAAATCATGTGAGAAAACTCAATACAAATCAACCCACCAATATATTGCAAAACCCTCATGTGAAATACCTTGAATTTCATCATAGATCATAGTTTCATAGCTCAAAATATACATAGTCTCAATAGACAAAACCAACTCTTAGTATAAGCTTGAGATAGATAGATATGCATTTTTAATCAATATTTCATAAAACCCCAACATATTTCATTCTTAGAATCAATAATAAAAGATACCCATATATAATATAACTTAAAAACATGCAATTTTGCATAGGACAGGAAGATTGGGCACCATGGGTAAAAGGACTCAATGATTTAAACCCACATACCTCAAATTGGGGCTTTCCTTGATGTAGATTTGAATGATAACTTGAAGCTTGAATGAAGTTCTTTGGATCCAGAATTATTACTTGGACACTTGAATTTGGATGAAATATTTGGTTAAGTGTTAGAGAGAGTTTTGAGAGAGTCTTAAGTGATATAAAGTTGAAAAATGGCAAAGTAAAGATGTTTTTGCGGATTGATGTGCATGGAGCCAAGAACCCAAGGCCTTTTGGCCGAAACATGAAATTAATGAAGTCACAACACTATTCCGCAACAAGTCTATGTTGTTGTGCCATCATGGACAGGCACAGGATGTCAAAATTTTTTAAAATCATTTTTTTGCTACGGTTGCTCTAAAATTAGGGTTGTACCCTTTTTTCACTCAATTGTGCCCCCTAATCAGGAATATGAAGTTGAATTTTTGATATCATGCATAGCGTTTGAGATTTAAGGAAATTATGATTAGGGGAATTTTCGAGGAATATTTTTAGGGCAATGTTGGGGCATTTCAATATCTTCCCCATGAGAACATTCGTCCCTGAATGTCAAAGAAACGTACATAAGATAACTAATCATGAAGATTTCAGCCCAACAAGAATACAACAATGCACTTAAACACCATTGTCAAAATAAATCTCAACATAAGTGTCAAAAATCACTGTAAACTCGTCAACATGAACACAAATTTATACAAAATGACATAAGGGCTGATATATAAGACTTGAAATCATATAGGGGAACTTAAATTAGTACCACAGGCTTGATTAGAGTAGAAGAGGTATGTATATCACTTTTTCATGTTCGACTTGGCTTCCCATGTGGCACTTTCAACTTGTTGGTTTTTCCAAAGAACCTTGACAGAAGCTACATCCTTGTTTCTCAGCCTCTTCACTTGTCTATCTAAAACTTCTACTGAAACCTCTAAATAAGTCAAATTATCTTCTACCACACCCATAATATCCAAAGGTACAATAGCACTTGGGTCACCCATGCATTTTCTCAACATAGATATATGGAAAACTGGATGAATCATTTTCATATAAATGGGAAACTCCAACTCACAGGTCACCTTAGCAATCCTCCTCAATACCCTATAGGGACCCAAAAACCTTAAGCTCAATCTACCCTTCTTGCCAAATCAGACTACATCTTCATGGATGAGACTTTCAAATAGATCCAACCATCAACCTTAAATTAAAGATCTCTTCTCCTCAAATAAGAATAGGACTTTTTTCTACTTTGGGATATTTTTAATCTCCACCTAATCAAACTCACCTTCTCAAAAGCTTTTATGACCAAACTTGGACCTAACAAAGCCATCTTCGCAACTTTAAATCACCCAACTAGTGATCTACAATTCCTACCATAAACAACTTCAAAAGGAGCCATGACAATACTAGAGTTGTAGCTATTGTTGCAAGAAAATTCAATGAGTGGAAGATGATCATCCCAACTACTGTTAAACTCCAAAACACAAGCTCTAAGAATATCCTCAAGAGTTTACATAGTCCTCACGACTTGGGCATCCATTTGAGGGTGAATGGTTGTGCTAAGCTTATCTTTAGTACCAAGGTCTCTTTGGAATGACTTCCATAAGTGAGGAGTGAATTGAGCACCATGATCCGAAATGATACATAAGGGAACCCCAAGCAACCTAACCAACTTATGTAGATACAACTTAGCATAAATTTTGGCATCATAAGTAGTTTTGACCTATAGAAAGTGAGAAGACTTTGTCATCCTATCCATAAAAACCGAAATAGAATCAAAATGCTTCCTAGTATTGGGAAACCCAACCACAAAATTCATATTGATTTCCTCCCACTTCCAAGTAAGAATCTCTATATCTTGGGCTAGGCCACCTAGCCTTTGAAGTTCAGCTTTAACTTATTGGCAACTGTGACATACAGATATGAACTTGGCAATGTTCTTCTTTACACCACTCCATCAATACACATCCCTCAAATATCTATACATCTTTGTAGAACTGGTGATGAATAAAATAGGAAGAAGTTTGAGCATCATCTAAAATCTTATTTCTCAAGACATAAACATAGGCATATACAATCTACCTTGTTACCTAAGGGCATTATCACCCTTGAAATGACCCCCCTCCCCCCCAAAAAAAGTGCTCAAAAACATGTTTCGGAAGTGCCTAGAATCTTGTTTTCCGTATATCTAAAATTTTGTTTGTTATTTTAAAAATCTAACTGCATATTCTTCTTTAGGGAGTCAAATTAAGTGGGAAATATGTCTAACCTAAATTTTAGAGCAACCGTATCAAAATTCAAAAATCACAAAATACGTTATTTTGTTTCCAACACACTTTATTTCACCTCATTCCAAGTTTAGATGAAGGATTTATGCCAATTTTTGTAAAACTTGCCCGTGCAGAAAATGCAATTTCTAGTAAGCAGTCCATTTTGGTCCTATTTTCTCTTAACTTCGGTCTATGACTTTTAAGGCTTGGGCTCAAGGGTTTCCAAACTTGCAAATACATATACTTATACTTATTTCACCCTCACATCATCCTGAACATTCCCCAAAACTCACTCAAACTTTTAGACACATATTTCACCCCAAATGCAAGTCCCAAACTCAAGACCAATTATAAGGATTTCACTCATGCTTCAAGTCTCCATTAAAGTCTTCTTCAATAACCTCTCCAAAGATAAGGTATATGGTGTTGAACGATTGGGTCCTTCCACTTATGGTGCCTAAAGCCTCTTTTAATTAATATTACATGATTTTGAAGTTGATTTTACATGTGGGTCTTGTATATTGAAAAGTTTACTGCACACTGACTTTAGTTCATCAAAACTGTGGTTGTTTTAGCATGTTTTGATCTTCCAATCAAGGATCGATTGTTGGAATTGAAGAGGCATTTTGATGAGAATGTCTCAGGGGTGTTGCATGTTGTTGATTAAAGGTTTTATGACTAATTTTCCTGCATGATTTCATCTCTAAATTGCATGCTCTTTTACCCCCATTACATACCCCAAAGGTATTTGTTAAAATATCTGGTTATTTTTTGTTGAGAAATTGAAGGTCCAAAGCAAGAGATATGATATGAATGATGTTATGATGATGAAATGAGTTTATGCACATGATTATTCCTACATAAGTTATTACATTAGAGCTTCTGATGAATCTAATATAAAGTGTTGCACTAGACCATGCCCAATCCAGGGGAACAAGAGCCCTACATGTGAGGGGTTTATACCTCGCCACCTAGCATGATTAAGGTGTGACCATCATCAACCATGTGAGGGGTTTATACCTCACCACGTAGGATGATTGGGGGTTGACCAACATCAACCATGTGAGGGGTTTATACTTTACCACTTAGGATGATTGGGGTATGACCAACAACAACCATGTGAAGGGTTTATACCTCACAACCTAGGATTATTAGGGTATGACCATCATCAACCAACCAAGGTTGGAAAGCTATCTTGGTCTCTTCATTACATACGATATCTTATATGAGCATGATTTACTTATGCGTTGATCATACATGTCAAACTGCTATATTATGCCTATTGGCTATTGTTATGCATTTTGGATTATGATGCCTATGTATTATTGCATTGCATCTTACATACTTAGTACATTCAAACGTACTAATGCATACTCTTGCCTACATGATATCACCATGTAGGGATGGGAGCTCCTATTGAGTCTTCTTCTGGCTAGATTGATTGTTCAAGTTAGCCTTTGGTGAGTGCTCCATTCTGGGGACAAAGACTATTCTATCACAGTATATATATTAGGATTCTCTTTACTTTATCATTTACTTATGACTATGAGGGCGAGCCTAGTTGTTTGTCTTGGCACCCGCCATTATCTTTGTAGTAGAGGTGTTATTGGACAAAGCTATGTATTAATGCCATGAGTTAATTCTATTATTTCTTGACTCTATGTTATATCAAATTCTCCCTTCATCCCCTTTTCCCTAATTTCCATTCTTCAAATGTAATTAATTATTACGCGACCAAGGATGTATAATTATACTCTTTGAGGCTTGTTTGGGGTTACTTAGGGTTCCCCATTCGTCGGTCGCATCTAGGCCCTAGGCTTGGATCATAGAAAAGATGGTATCAGAGTACTAGGTTGTTACATCCTTAGTGTCCAACGCACTGCATTGATTAGAGTATTATTCAGATTATGTTGTGTGCCATAACTATGAGTAGGAGGTTATGAGACATTTTAGAAAGTGTTTCTCTTCTTAATGGTCTATGTCATGCTTTAGAAGTGAGATAGGGCTTTCCCCTCTAACGAATGTTCTTTACTCATTTAGTTGATCATGTCGCTTCAAAGAGGAAGGTAAGTTGAAGGTTTTGATTTTGATGGATCAGAGTTTCACTATTTCTTCTATCTTCTTTTAGTTGATGGTGGGGCTTGTTGCGTGCCCTGAGTTGTGATGTGAACCTTTGGTGTTTATATCTTGGTTAAGTTTATTGTAGCTAGAAAGTTCATAGGTGTTGATCCGGGTTTGTATTACATTCGGTCATACTTTGTGGCTTGTTGGAGTTAAAGTAGTGGATTTTGATGGCATACTAGGGATAGAATAGTTGCATGCATGTTGTGTCTTCATAGATGGTAGGACTCGTAAGTTAGATCCCAAATCCCTAATGAGCGCGTCTTTGAGGGGGAGGTTGTTAAGCGATAGCAAGGGAGGTAGCTCCATTTCATGTCTTAAGGTATAATTAGTCTCTAAGGGGTTGTATTTATCATCTTGTGAGAATGGGAGGTATTAAACCTAAGTTGTTTTGTTTATAGAATTGTTGGTGGTGGTAGATGAGGTCTTGAATGCCCCTTCTCGATATTTTGAATTTGGGGTAGTGTCTTTTGGTTTGACCAGTATGTTGTTTATGCCTATAAGTCTCATAAGTAAGATCATTAGTCCCTACTCTAATAGGTTTATGGTGGTTTTGGTGATGATAATGTGGTTCGTTGCCTAAAGAGGTAGTGCATGTGAATCATTTAAGAGTAGTACTACAAGTTTAAGGAAGAAGGTTGGGTGCTAGTAAGTCAGATTGGAATTTTCGTGGTAAGAGGTTGCGTCCTAGGTTGTGTGGTTCTGAGTGATGATATTATGGTGGACCTTAGAAAGATAAAGGTTATTACATATTAGCCTAGACCTTTGACTTCACCGGATACTAGGAGCCTCTTGTGTTTACTGGGCTATTGCCGGAGGTTATGAGTAGGGTGATTTGATAGGTCCAGGGGTTGCTATTTCCTATGTTATTCCTTGATACTAGTAGGATTCATGTGTGTATGGATTGATCCTTGATCTCTTCCGATCGAGGAGACCCAAAATTTATTTTCAAGAAAACCTACATTTATTTTACTTATTCTAATTTGGAATTTGAATTTTATGATTCTGAAAATTCTATTGATATATGGATAGTATTTATTTGATGATTGTAATGTGATTTAAATAGTTATATGAGGATTTACCTTGGGTTTGTGGAGTTATAAGTATGCATGTTCCCCTTTAGAAATCATTTATGCATGAGAAATTACACTATAGATTGAAATATTGAATTAATTATGTTTTCACTTCAACTTCATACTATAAATGTTGATTTTAAATGAAGTCTTAATTACCTATGTCATTTCTTCATTGTTCATAGCATATGTATTCATGTGCATGGATTATTTTGAAAAGTTATGTTATGGGTAAGCCAGTTTCATTTTATGGTATGATTTTGATAAAAGGTTGGTTATGACAATATTGTGATCATATATAGGTTTTTTATTTTGGCTCTTTAAGCATTTTGGGTGCTTGCACCATTTTGTATATGAATGGGTCATTCCTATGAATGAGTATTATAACTATAAAATTATGATTTTGGCATTTGAGCCTAAGTATGAATTGTTATGAATGGTGTTTCACTTTTTAAGCCCAATTGTGCATTCAAATGATTTGGAAAATGACTATTCCCTCTTTGAGATTATGTACATGGATATTATAAGTATTCTTGTGGTATGACGACTTAGATTGTTTTGTTTAGGGTCTTGGGTTTGTTAGACTACTTGCATGGCATGTTTCTAATGAGTGTAAAACCCATAAGGTTGTATTATGATAGGTAAGGATGGTTGATATATTTAGTCAACTATGATGGGTTAGTCCCTTCTGTAAGATTGATCTTTGGTTCAGGTTTTGTCCCCAAGTGAGGATGAAGGTAAGTTATATCCCAAGGTGTCTTTTCGAATTAGGAGTGAACATTATTAATATTGATGGAGTTTATTGGTTGACTTATGCACCGATAATGATTTTGGGTTTCTTAAATAGGTCTTAAAACCCTACCTTGCCATATTTGTGGTGATTTCTGGTAATGAAGTATTAATTTATTTAGAGCTTGTGAATCATTTAGGGTAGTGTTGCAAGTCTTGGAGGATGAGAGGTTGTTTGCTAAATGTGGTAAGTGTGCTTTGTGGGTAGCAAGAAGGTGGTTAGATGTCTTTAAGAATTATGATGTAAGTGTGCATTAGCTTTTTCCTGTAAAGCTAGTGTTGCTATTGGTACTCTAGGTAGCCTAGCATATGTTATTGATGGTGGCAAGGAGGAGACTACTAGAGTCCATTGGTCGGCTAGATAAGAAATTAGGTTGAAGGAAGTTGAGATTGGTAGTATATGGTTCTTGATGGTTCCAAATCTTCTTGGGGTAAGAGTACTAGATTAGGCAAGGCCTTGAGTCTATCTTATTAGAGTTGGAAGTCTTGGGTGAGAAGATGATAGAGTGGAGGTTATCTCCCAAGGGGGAGATAGTGGTTATGGTACCAAGTGGGTTAGGTGTATTTAAGATTGACAATTGAGTTGAGGATTGTGAGTCCTTATAGAGTGTAGAGGGAGGTTGCTAAAGTTGCTTAAGTTTGGGGATTATCTTTACATATAGATATGGTTAATACAGTTTGTCATGCTTCTAGATGTATGTGATATGTTGGTGACTTTAGTGTTATAGAACACTTTGAGGTTGTAGGTGTTAAGGAGTATAATTTGACTTAAGAGAAGGTCCCGGTGGAGTTATTAGATGGAAGAGTGGAGAAGTGGATTGATAATGATGTAGTGTTCTTAAAGGCCCTTTAGTAAGAGTCATCTATTCATATGTGTCTCTAGGGGAACAAGAGCAACCATGGAGGAGGAATATCAATATCTCTTTCATCCTATTCAAGATTATGATAACACGTCAAGTCCTTTTACGATTTTAAGTTTGGCATTTCAGCCCTATGCCATTCATATGCACTCTTATTCAAGTTGGTAAGTTTATGATGATTTTACACTTATGTTGACATTTTGAAATGGTGTTTTAAATGTATTGTTGCATTAATATTAGGGCTGATTTATTCATGATTACTCTAGTCTTATACATCTCTTATACATTTGGGGATGAATGTTCCCTAGGAGGAGATATTAAAACGACCCCAAAAACAAAACTGCTCGAAAACGTGCCTCGAAAAGCCCAGAATCTTGTTTTCTATATATCTAAAAATCCATGTATTATTTTAAAAATTCAACTTCATATTCTTATTTAGGGGGTCAAATTGAGTGGGAAATTGGTCTAATCCTAATTTTAGATCAACCATATCAAATTCCAAAATTCACAAAGTATGTTATTTAGGAGCGTCCAATTTGAAGGAGCATATCTCTTATCACACAAATAACATGGTGACCTATGACATACAAATTGAAATCCCTTCAAATTAGCTTTCCAATGCCCTTTGTTTTACCTCATTCCGAGTTCGAATGAAGGATTTATGCTCATTTTCGTAAAATGCGCCCGTGCAGAAAATGCAATTTCAAGTGACCAGTCCCTTTTGGTCCTATTTTCTCTTGACATTAGTCTAAGACTTTAAAGACTTGGGCCTAAGGGTTCCCACAATTGAACATATACTTAGCGTTATTTTACCCTCATATCGTCCTAAACATTCCCCAAAACTCACGCAAACATTTAGACTCATATTTGATCCTAAATTCAAGTCCCTAACTCAAGATCAATCTTACGGATATCTTCAAGGATTTCAGTCATGCTGCAAGTCTCCATTAAAGTCTTCTTCAAGAACCTCTCTAAAGCTAATGTGTATGATGCTAAACCATTGGATCCTTCCATTGGTACCTAAACTCCCTTTCAGTTAATATTGCATGATTTAAAGTTGATTTTACATGTGGGTCTTATATGTTGAGAAATTTACTGCACAGTGATTTTAGTTCATAAAAGTGTCGTCGTTTTAGAATGTTTTGAGCTTCAAATCATAGATCGAATATTAGAACTGATAAGGGATTTTGATGTGAGTGTCTTGGGGTTGTTACAAGGTGTTGATAAAAGGTTTTACCACTGGTTTTCCTTGATGATTTCACCTCTAAATTTCATGCTCTTTTACGCCCATTACACCCCCCCAAGGTGTTTGATAAAATGTCCAGTTATGTTTTCTTGAGAAATTGAAGGTACAAAGCATGATATATGATATGAATGATGTTATGATGATGAAATGAGATTATGTACATGATTATTCCTATAAGAGTTATCGCATTAGAGCTTATGATGATTCCTATATAGAGTATGGCACTAGACAATGCCCAATCCGGGGGGATAAGAACTCAAGTAATGATGTGAGTGGTTTATACCTCGCTACCTAGGATGATTGGGGTGTGACTATCATTAACTATATGAGGGGTTTATACCTCACCACCTAGGATGATTGGGGTGTGACCAACATCAACCATGTGAGGGGTTTATACTTCACCACCTAGGATGATTGGGGTTTGACCAACATCAACCATGTAAGGGGTTTATACTTCATTACCTTGGATGATTGGGGTGTGACAAACATCAACCATATGAGGGGTTTATACTTCATCACCTAAGATGATTGGGGTGTGACAAACATCAACCATATGAGGGGTTTATACCTCACTACCTAGGATAATTGGGGTGAGACCATCATCAACCAACCAAGGTTGGAAAGCTAGCTTGGTCACTTCTTTACATAGGATATCTTGTATAAGCATACTTTACTTAAGCATGTTTTACTTATTTATTGATCATACATGTCATATTGCTATATTATGTCTATTGCCTATCATTAGGCATTTTGAATTATGATGTCTATCTATTGTTGCATTGCATCCCACACACTTAGTACATTCAAACGTACTAGTACATACTTTTGTGACATGATATCACCATGTAAGGATGGGAGCTCCTATTGAGTCTTCTTGTGGCTAGATGGATTGCTCAAGTTAGCTTTTGGTGAGTCCTCTATTCCGGGGACAAAGACTATTCTCTCACACTATGTATTAAGATTCTCTTTATTTTATCATTTACTTATGACTATCATTGTAAGCCTGCTTGTACGTCTTGGCCCCCGCCATTATCTATGTAGTAGAGGTGTTGTTGGACAGAGCTATGTATTTATGCCATGAGTTGAGTCTATTATCTTTTGACTCTATGTTATGACAAGTTCTCCCTTAGTCCCCTTTTCCCTTATTTCTATTCTTCAAATGTCATTTAATTATTCCATGACCAAGAATGTGTAATGATATGATATGAGGCTTGTTTGGGGTTCCTTCGGGTTCCCCATTCACCGATCACATATATGCCCTACGCTTGGGTCGTGAAGTCCCCCAGGAGAAAACCTCCCATTTAGCATCTCTCACCAAGGCCTTCAACTCTAACAAGGTGGGGTCAAGATCTTGTTTTTCCTTTACCTCCCCAATCAACGAAGACTTAGAACCATCAAAAACTACTATGCCATCATTATCAACTTCTTCCAACCTAACCCCCAATCTAGCCAACCGATGGACCTCTCTATCCACCTCTTTGCCACCATCATTAACATCAACTAGGCTACCTGTAGGCACCCTACATAGAGTATAGTCCATAATATTAGATTTGCCGGGGTGACAATGCACACTCATATCATAATATTTAACGACCTCTAGCCACCTTATTTTTCTCAAGTTAAGATCTTTTTGAGTAAACATATACTGGAGACACTTATGATTGGTAAACACATGAACATGAACCCTATAAAAGTAGTGATGCCAAATTGTCAAAGCAAATACCATGGCCGCCAATTCAAGATTGTGGGTGGGATATTCTTTTCATTCTCCTTAAATTGTCTAGAGAAATATGCTATCTCCTTACCATTTTTCGTTAAAACAAAACCAAAACTAATTCTTTAGGCAATACACAACAAGCCCTTCCAACCCTTCTGGTATAGTCAAGATAGGATCAAAGACAAGCTTATATTTCAAAGTTTAGAAAATCTTCTCACATTCATCGGTCCATACAAAATTTGCCTTCTTTTGAGTCAACTTAGTTATAGGAGAAGCAATAAAGGAGAACTCATTCACAAACCTCCAATAATAACCCACCTAAATAAAGATACATCTACTGTCCGATAGAGTCAAAGGTCTAGGACAATTTCTAATTACCTCTATCTGCTTAGAATCCACCTTAATGCCATCACCCGACACTACGTACCCTAGAAAAGCAACCTCTTTCAACAAAAACTCACAGTTTTCATATTTAGCATACAACATCTCCTCCCTCAAGATTTGCAATACCACCCTCAAGTGGTCCACATGCTCCTCCTCATAATGGAAAGAGATTAAGATATCATCAATAAAAACAACCACAAATAAGTCAAGGTAGGGTTTAAAGACCCTATTCATAAGATTAGTGAATATAGGCAGTGCATTAGTCAACCCGACGGATATAACCACAAACTCAAAGTTCTCAAACCTAGTCCGAAAAGCCGTCTTAGGAATGTCACACTCCCTCACTTTCACTTGGTGATACTCGGACCAAAGGTCAATCTTACAGAAGTGACTAGCAATTTGAATATGATCAAAAAGGTCATCAATCTTGGGTAAATGGTACTTATTCTTGATGGTGACTTGATTAAGTTGCCAGTAATCAATGCACATTCTAAGAGAACTATCTTTATTCTTCACAAACAATAGCGGTGCCCCTCAAGGTAATTGATTATGCCTTATGAAACCCTTTTCAAGAAAATACCTCATTTGTTCTTTCACCTCCTACAACTCTATTGGGCCATATGGTAAAGGGGAATAAAAATGGTTTGAGATCGGGAAGGAGATCTATACCAAAATCTATTTACATTTTGGGAGAAACACTAGGAAGCTCATCAAAAAAGATATCAAGGAACTCATAAACCACCAGAACCATCTCAATAGAAAGGATCTTGGACTCAACATCCCTAGCCCTCATAAGATAGTAGAGACACTCCTTAGAAATTAACTTTTGGGCTTTAATGCAAGAAATGAATCTACCCTTGACCACCACATCACAACTTTACCACTTAAAGATAGGATCATTAGGGAATTGGCATTTGACCCTATGGGTTCTACAATCAATAGAAGTATAATATACATGCAACCAATCCATCCCAAGAATAACATTAAAATTTACCATATCTAATCCAACAAAATCACAAGGGAAAATTTTAGGCAATATGAATACAGGATAATTTCAGTAGACTCTTCTAGAAAAAATAGACTTAACAATAGGGTTAGACACTTCATAGGGTTCACACAATAATTCGGGGCTAACATGAAGCTTTTGGCAACAAATGGAGTAATAAATGAAAAAGTGGAACCCCGATCAATCAAAGCATATACATCAATATCAAAAACCTTTAATATACCAATGATGATATCGGGCACCTCATTCGCTCTCCTTTGAAGAGGTAGAACCTATTTTTCTTTAGTGCACCTCCTTGACCCGCATTTGCACCTTGGCCTTATGGATGGCCATTTCCACCCTTGGAATAAGCATGAGGACAATCAATAACCTTGTGGCCAACTTCACCATAACCAAAGAAAGCATTTCAATTTCTCAAACAAGGACCACTATGATTCTTTTCAGAAGTTGGTTATCTAGGCTTTACCACCCCTCCATTACCTCCTTGGTACCATTCATTAGACATCCTATTGTTGGCAAACCTCTTGTGGGAAGCATTGGATGACCCTTGGCCTTGGAAGTTGTGGCCTTGAGGAAATCGGCCACCTTTAGAACCCTAGAATCCACCTTCAAAATGGGCTCTCTTGGCATCACCAACCCTTCTATTTCTAAGCTTTTACCTCTCTAATTATTCGACATATGTCATGAGATGGGATAAATCTATATCACCTATAAGTATGGTGATTCGACACTCCTCATTCACCAAGTCAGATACACCAAAAATGAAGTTGTTCATCCTTGACCTTGGCTTGGCAACCAATTGAGGAGTATACTTGGAGAGTTGTTTGATCTTGAGGGAATACTCCTTCACATTCATAGACCCTTTCTTTAGATTTATAAATTCCATCATTTTTACCTCCCTAAGCTCAACAAGGAAGAACCAGTAGAGAAATGCCAGTTTGAACTCTTCTCTAGGGATAACATCACCATTCCTCTTCTCCATCTTCCATTGAGTGAACCATATTTGAGCCACCCCTTTGAGTTAGTAGGTTGCCTACTCCGCTTTCTCCTTGAAGTTAAACCCTATAATAGACAACACCTTATATACCTCATCAATGAATTCTCGTGGATCCTCATCCTCCTTGGACCCATGGAACTCTGATAGGTTCATCCTTGTAAAATCCCTCACCCTTAGGGCCAGAGTAGGAGCATGAGGGGCTTAGGCCCCTTCATTAATTTGATTAGTCATGGTATAGACCAATATAGCAATAGCATCCCCAAACTCTACATGGGTCATTCCCCCATCTTGAGGAGTTGTAGGAGCGGGAGAGGTTGGTTGCTCCTCAGGAGTACAAGCTCTTCTTCCTCTTTGATTAGACATGATCTTGATTAGCAAAGAACATTCATTAAGGAAACGTAGTACCTTAACTTTTATAGCATGACATAGATCATGAATAAGGGAAACATTTTCTAAGATACCCCATAACCTCTTACTCATAGTTGTGGTGCATTTCACAACCATGAACAAGACGCTAATCGATGTGATGTGTTGGATTTCGAGGACCATTAACAACCTAGTGCTATGATACAAACTTTCCCACGACCTATGTAACACCCCACATTTTATATGTACTAATAGTATGGGAATAAATCTTGATATGGTTTGGTCAAAGTAGCGTCAATTCTTGAAAGTGCTTGATTGTCGTGTTAATGGGTGATATAGGCGTCTAATGCTTTTGAAGACCTTATATATATGCATTTTATATTAAATTGAGGATATCATCAAGTAAGAGAATCATGGTATTTGCATGAATTAATAATCTAATAGGTGATTCATCTACTTACTTAGCTTAAATTGCTATCTACATGGAGACGAGGTTCGACGTCAAATTTTTCAAAGTTGGATTATGGGAAAAAAATCTATTTGAAGGGTGTAATTTTAGCCCATTGTTAGCATCATATATGGGACTTATTTTTCTGTCCAATAAGTAGGTAAGAAGAGCCCAAGTATATCCCAAATCACTTGGTTATTTGGACCAAAACAAATTAAGAGGTAAGCTGAAAATTGGAAGCCCAAATCTATTAGAATTTGACTCCCATTTGGCCCAATTTTGGGGGGAACCAACTGCTAATTATTTGGTATTATTATAAGAGTATTATTTTGTCAAAATGACCAAATAATTTTGTCCAAATCATCCCTTTAAAAAGGTATTATTAGCAGCACAACTTCACTCTCTACACTTAGCAAAAAAAAATCCAGCTTTCCCAAACTCTCTCTCTAAGTTTTCTCTCAACGTTTCTTGACCTTGAGCAGCAGTAAAAAGGATCTTTTAGGTTTCTTAAGGAGGATCTCAAACTTTAAATAAAGGTAAGTAACTATATTCGTGTATTTAATATAATTCCTTTATGAAAATCAAGAAGTAGATGATGGTATACTTTGCTGAAAAATTCTAGATATCTTGTGTCAAGAAAATTACTGCACTCTTTTCTTTTGATTTAATGATTTCTAAATGGTTTGTGGGTTGTATTATGAAGACAATTTGATGTACTTAACATAATTTGAGTTATATACATTACCCTAAGGTTGCTTCCCAGATTTTGGTTGCATTTAACATATGAGTTTTATTGTGCTATCTTAAGTGTGATGTTGGTTGGAAGTTGTGAGTTGTTGGATTTAAAGTTATTGGCTCATGTCCTTAATGACTTCTTGGGTGATGTTACAAGATTGTATTATCACTATTGGTACATGTAAATGTTATTGGAATAGTTTGGTTGGAGTTTGAAAAGGTTTGGAATTGTCGTCGTCGAAATATAGCAAAGGGAGGAGTAATGTTATGCTGTCCATTTGTAAGTTATGTAGAATTGTAGTATGTTATTCCACGACTTACCCCTGATTTGGGACTATTTTTGGACTATATTAAGACTAATTTTATGTGTTAAAATCATTAGAAATAATTTTGGTAAAGTTAAAATAGTTTTGGGATTGTTGACGTCGAAGAATGGTGAAAGGGTATAACTTTATGTTTCTTGTTTGTATGTTGAGAAGAATTGTTGTGTGTTAAGTTTTGTGGGCTGTTGTGGGACTATTAAGGGACTGAAAATAAGATTTACATGACATGTACATAAGAATGGTTGTTGGAAGATACATTTATAAGTGAAAATGTTGAAGAAATATCTTTGTGTCACAAATTGAAAACTTGTTGTCTGGGTGATCGTTTTTATGATATTGGACTTCCTAGAAGTATTGTGTTGCTGTTAAAACTAGTTTTATTGCCTAGTATGGTGTATATAAATATTTGAGGGAAAGGTAGGCACTATAAGATAGTAACAAGGTCATACAACTAAGTATTTAAAGTTACTTGAATTCGGTAAGCAAAGGCATTTATCTGCTCCGACGTGATAAGCCTCTTTCACATGTTCACATGCTCCTATATGCAGTTTCCTTGAAATATATACAGAAACATGGATACCAGGTACACGAGTTCTTGTTGCTAAACAAAGTTCTGGAGTTGTTTCATTTCATAAGCATTGCGTTGCTTATGTAACATACTCTCTTCAATGCCATGTTATCCTGAATGTTTATTTTCATTTTATATATTGCATATACAACCTAATTATCCAATATTATGACCACCATAAGAATAACCTCCAAGGTAAATAAAAGATAAAGTATACAGTTTCTGATAGTTGGTAGCCCGAGGGGTTAAGTATAACCTAGCCAGGGACGATCCTATCAAGGGTGGGTAGCCCGAAGGGTTGAGTATAACCTAGCCAGGAACGAACTCGATATAGTTTCACCACAGATCAGTTGGTCATTTATAGTTTATGATGTACCCAGACTATACATTAAAGGTAAAGCAATATAAAGAATATAAAGTATACGATCCCATAGTATATCCAATGGTGGTCTCTTATTCCACACCATTGCATAGTTTCATTTGAAGTTGTTACTTTATATAAAATATTTCATGCCTGACATACTCAATATATTATCTCATACTAACGTCTCTTACGAGGTACCTGCATTTCATACTATAGGTACAGGTGCTAGTAGATCTCTTCAGTAGAGTTCAGGACGTTCAACTATTGTTACCAAGATCCAAGTTGCTCTGGAGCTTTGTATGCGTCTAAAGTTCATATGTTAGTATTGTATTGCTAATCAAGGCAGGGCCTATCCTAACCCTTATCAGATACTATTTTATCTAGAAGTTTCATTGACTATATAACTTAAAGTGTGGTTATGTCACGTACTTGTGACATCGTGGCCCGAATGGCCTAGCCATATGCATTTCATTTTGGTTTGTATTACTTCTTACTGTATGAATACATGTTAAGTATAGAATTCCTTTATAAAATGTATAAAAAGGGCATAAGTATACGTTGCTTCTCCCGAGCCTTATCGGCAACAGGTGTCGGTCCACCCTAACGGGACTTGGGGCGTGACAAAAGTGATATCAGAGCAGGTCATCCTAGAGAGTCTATAAAGTCGTGCCAATGTAGAGTCTTATTTATTAATATATTGTGCACCACATTTATAAGCAAGAGGCTATGTGGCATTTAGGATTTGTTACTTTCCTGTCATTCTTAGATCGTGCCATAGAGCTAAGTGTAATAGGTGAATTATGTCTAACTCCTAAATTATTTTGTACAGCAGTTAAGTATGCTAGAAACCAGGAAGCACCAAGTTAAAGGAAAGGCAGTGTAAGTGGTGGATGGTTTGTCCAGTCATGTGAGACAATGAAATGAGGCTCAAGATGAGTCTCTGTCACAGACATCTTTAACTCCTTCAACTCCTGATGAACCCAGAAATAGTGAAATTCCCCCGGAACCACCTATTTATGCTATAGTATATGATTTGAGAAATGCAGTTCAACTACTTACAGGCATAGTTGCTGGACAAAGCCAAAAACAGGAAGGTCCACTTGTGGGTACAGGTGGTGCAAGTAGGATAATTGGCATGAGGATACGTGATTTCCTTAATTTGGACCCTCCAGCATTTACTGGGTCTGACCCTAATAAAGATCCCCAAGATTTTATTGATTAGATTTAGTGCACTTTAGATGTTACGCATGTGAGTGGTACCAAAGCTGTTGAGTTAGCGGTATACAGGTTCAAGGGTGTGGCTGTATTTTGGTATGAAACTTGGAAGCAATCCAAAGGTATAGATGCTTCTCCAACCACCTGGAAAGAGTTCAAAGAGGTCTTTCTTGATCATTATTTACCATTAGAGATCCGAGAGGCTTGTGCAAATCAGTTCTTGAATCTCCACCAAGGGAATATGAATGTGAGGGAGTATAGTCTGCAATTTAGTTCTCTATCCAGGTATGCTCCTAATATAGTTGCTACTATGGCAGATAAAGTTCAGCGATATGTGGATAAATTAGATACGTATATGGTCAGAGATTGCACCATTGCTGCATTGAATGAAGATATAGATATAGAGAGAATGTAAACTTTTGCACAGAAATTGGAGGACCAAAGGCAAAGGAGAAGGACAGAGGAGTTAGAAAGGGCACAGTCCAAGAGGAGCAGATCTTCAGAGCAGTTTACACCATCTTAAAGTGAGTTTAGGCCTCAATTTTCTAATAGACTACTTAGGCCATCATTCTCCCATTCTGGGGCCAGTGCTCTACCATAAATTTAAGGGTCTAGCAGTAACTAGTTTGGTCAACAAGGTGAGGGACAAAATTTACGAACAACAGGAGGATCAGCAGGCCAATTAATGACTACTAGGCAGCCCTGTAAGCAGTGTGGAAGAAGTCATCCAGGTGTATGTCATTTTGGGATAGATGTTTGCTATTGGTGTGGTATGTCAGGGCACATAATGAGGGATTACCCAAGGAGACTTATGAGTGGTATGGCACAACCTACTAGGTCGGCTATTATATCATCATCATCAGTTCCTCCAATAGGTAGGGGTCAACAAGCACCTATGGGTCATGGTAGAGCTGATAG
>JAOTQJ010085081.1:0-12354 GCA_025642045.1 Solanum sejunctum
CTTAACTCTATTTGATCCATAGATCCACCGAACTACAAGAAGAATGACCCAAGACAAGCAACAACGAGACCAATGCATATGTAGCATCCCATAAAATTACTGAAATGCCCCTAAAATATAATCATGCGCACGACGAGTCTTGCAAAGCTCCTATGAAAAATTTAAAGCTGAATTTGCGATCAGCGCGAAAAATTGATTAGGAAAATGGACTCGATCCGACTTAAGAGCAACTGGAGCAAAAAATAAATTTCACTAATTTTCTCCAAATCAGTGTTGGTCTGCACCCCTGGCGCAACGCGAAAGGGGCGTGGAGACACACTTAATTTTTTTTAATTTTTGATGGAAAATTGAAACTCGCGAAAATACACTAGTCCGCGCCCTAACGCATCGCAGACCAGTTTACCATTTTAAAAATTTACTCTTTTAAATTCAAAAAAGGTATTTTGGGTATTCCCAACATATTTTAATACCCCAAAATATATTTCTAAGCCTAAATTCATACAAAAGAGTTTCACAAAATCCATTTTTTCTATGTTTAAATGAGAGAAACTGAGAGAAGGAGAAAAGAGAAAGAGGAGAGTTCCAAAGTCCAGGTCCAAATTATTGAAGGAAAGTTGGAAATTCATCATCCCAGGTATGTAAATGCTACCCAAAATATAAAATTGTTCTTCCGTATACCCCAATGTATATAATAGGTTGATAGTTGATAGTTGATAAGTCTTGATTTGTAGTTCTTCAAAATTTTCTTGAATGTTATCTTTAATTTCTATATAATATCTTAAATTGATGATCATCATATTCTAAATTAACTATTTACATGTATTATTGTGTGATTACGTATTTATCCTACATGAATTTTCTGTTAAAGGTTTCAAGAATGAACTTAGGGGTAATGTATAGAGCCTTGACTGTCTGACTATATTGATTACCGTGGTCTAAGTCTTGAGATAATTATGTTGATGACTGGAGTTGGTATAATTAGTATTCTTAGAGTCTAAATGAGGTTGAAACTTAGCTTTGAAAGGAAGAAATCTGTTCCTTGAGTTGATAGAATGTCAGATGAGATGAGGTCCTTACCGGGGAGGGGGGAGGGGTTGTTGTATAACCAGTCTAAAGTTGATAGACTTATAAGCATATCGAGTCCTGGGAGTAGTATTAGCACCAAAATGGATAAGAGTGATTTTCAATTGTACTCATTAACTATGTGGTCAGCGTAGGAGAGGATTGGACCGTGAAAGCAGATGTTTCTTTTGTCTCGCAAAGGACTTGACAGACTTCTTTAGGATTTCCGACAAACTCATCCTTTACCCCAACAAGGTACTGGGTGTATGTGGCAATGACATCTCTTTTTTGTATCATCACTGGCTCATAGGTGGTGATTGACATTTATAGAAACTCCTAGTTAGATTTCATATTGATAATACTCTGAGATTGCTGTGATAGTGTGATGTCTTGATGGATAGAATTGTGATAGAGTCATGTTCCTTACTCTGAGTAGATGTGGGGTGATTGATGAGCTGATGCCATTGTATATAGTATAGCCCTTACTGTTTACTTTAGCCTATTTTACATACAATACATTCCACATACTAACACCCCTTTGGCACTACATCATTTTATGATGCAGATTCTATAGGCAGAGGACTTCAACAGCATAATCGTTGAAGTTCAGAGATTCATGATTTCCAGACTTGGTGAGTCCTCCCCTACTTTTGAAGGACATATCTATTCTCTATTATCTATTTTGATTTCATATATCTTGATTGTGGTAGCCATGGCCTGTCATGGTACCTTCATAGACACTAGTTATAGAGGCTTCATAGGTATAAACAGCTGATAGTTGATGTTGGAGTCGTTTTCGCTGTTTCTTATTTATACTGAGACTATGATATTACTCATATTTTTTTATGATAGACAGAGTTGATAGCCTATAGCCTACTGATAGTTTTATTCTCTTGATTATTGATCAAATAAATGCGATGAGACTAGGTGATTTGCTCGGGGGCTAGCAATAGTCTCTATGTGCCAGTTATGCCTAGGGTACCCTCCCGGGGCATGACAAACTTGGTATCAGAGTACAGAGTTCAAGTGTTCTATGGAGTAAGGAGGAATGATAGTGAAAGAGTACAACCTTAATTTTATTAAGCTATCTAGGTATGCTCTAGAGATGGTGCAAGACATGAGGGCAAGGATCAGGAAGTTTGTGTCTGGTCTAGGCAGACATGTATAGAAGGAGTATAAGGCGGCTTTGCTGATACCCGACATGGACATCTCTAAAATCATTGTGTATGCCTAGTGGATAGAGAAGTATAAGAAAAGATATAGAGAGGAGTAGATGAATAGAAAGGCAAAGTCAGCAGGACATGAGCCTAGCCAGCAGAGATAGAATAAGGGTGACAAGTCCTACTTTCAGAAGAGATCGTTGCATCATGCACTGAGTGCGCCCACTCAGCTAAACAGGTATGATAAAAAATGTCATGGTTACTAGAACTTCAAGGCTTAGGGTGCCTAATCTCAGGCTAGTGTGACCCAAGGTGCTAAGGGAAAACCACCTTATGATAAGTGTGGTAAGCTTCATCTGGGTAAGTGCCATGTGCGGAGAGATGTTTGCTACTCATGTGGATAGACTGGTCACTCCTGTTATGAGTGTCCAAAGAGGAGGCGAGGTGAAGGAAGCAGTAAACTGCAATCCTTTGCAGTACCCCTAGCTAGCAATCAACCGAGGGATAGTACTAAAAGTACAGGAGGTGGGATGATCCGCCTTTATGTGATGGGTAATCGAAGGACTAGGAGGCTGCACCAGATGTTGTTATGGGTATGTTTTGAGTCTTTACCTTTGATTGTTATACATTGCTTGATCCGAGTGCCACTTTTTCTTTTGTGACCCCTTTTGTGGCTAGTAAGTTTGGGACTCTTTCGGAGTGTTTGCTTGAACCTTTTGCTATTTCCACTCCTCCTGGTGAGCCTATATTAACTGAGAGGGTATACTGAGATTGTGTATTATCCATTTATTATATAGATACCTTAGCTGACTTGATAGAATTGGATATGGCTGATTTTGATGTGGTAATTGGCATGGATTGGCTTCATGCCTGTTATACTTCTGTTGATTGTAGAACCCGAATTGTTAAGTTTCAATTTTCTTATGAGCCTATCTTAGAGTAGAAAGGGAGTTCTGTTACACCTAAGAGAAAGTTTATCTCTTATCTTATAGCCAGAAAGTTGATCTCTAAGGGTTGTATTTACCACCTCGTGCAAGTTAAGTCTGATGATGTTGAATCTTCTACTCTTGAGTCAGTCCTGATTATGAATGAGTTTCTTAAGGTGTTTCCTGATGATCTAACTAGAGTCCCTCTTGATAGTTAGATTGACTTTGGGATTGATGTTCTTTCTTAGACTAACCTATCTCAATTCAACCTTATACAATGGCCCCGACGGAGTTGAAAGAATAATTGAAAGGCTTGCTCGATGAAGGTTCCATAAGGCCTAATGTCTCACTTGGGGTGCCCTGTCCTATTTTTGAAGAATAAAGATGGGTTTCTTAGGATATGCATAAATTATCGATAACTAAACAAGGTCACCACAAAGAATAAGTATCTTCTTCCCAGGATAGATGATCTATTTGACCAACTTCAGGGTGCTACTTGTATCTCCAAGATAGACCTCAGATTAGTTTACCATCAGTCGAAGGTAAGGAAAAGTGATATACCTAAGATAGCCTTTAGGACACGGTATGGCCACTTTGAGTTTTTGGTCATGTCCTTTGGGTTGACAAATACACTTGCAGCTTTCATGGATTTGATGAACAGGGTATTTAAACCGTATCTTGATATGTTCGTGTTCATGTTTATTGATGATATTCTAGTATATTCGAATGATTAAGAGAAGCATGCTAATCACCTTAGAGTGGTTTTGCAATGCTCAAAGATCATGAGTTGTACGCAAAATTCTCAAAGTGTGAGTTTTGGCTCAAATCTGTGGCCTTCCTAGGCCATGTTGTTTCGGGAGATGGTATTTGACTGGATACTCAGAAAATTGAAGCGATTAAGCACTGGCCAAGACCAACTTCTCCGATGGAAATAAGAAGCTTCTTGGGTTTACCAGGCTACTATCGCAGATTTGTTGAAGGCTTCTCTTCTCTATCAGCACCATTGACTAAGCTAACTCAGAAGAAGGCCAAGTTTCAGTGGCCTGAGGAATGTGAAAGGAGTTTCCTAGATTTAAAGACCAGATTGACTAGAGCCCCAGTTTTGACCTTTCATGATGGGACAAGGGGCTACGTGATATACTGTGATGCATCCAGAGTTGGATTGGGCTGTGTGCTTATGTAGAGAGGGAAGGTGATAGCTTATACTTCTAGACAACTTAAGGTCCATGAGAAGAATTACCAACTCACGATCTCGAGTTGGCTGCATTGGTGTTCGCACTTAAGATTTGGCATCACTATTCGTATGGAGTGCATGTGGATATGTTGACTAACCATAAGAGCTTGCAGTACTTGTTCAGCCAGAAGGAGCTCAACTTACAACAGAGGAGGTGGTTGAAGTTGCTCAAGGATTTTGACATGAGTATTCTCTATAATCCAAGTAAGGCTAACATTGTTGTTGATGGTCTTAGCAGGATGTCTATGGGTATCACTGCCCATGTGGAGCATAGGAAAAGAGAATTAGCCAAGGAAGTACATAGATTGGCTCAATTGAGAGTAAAACTTGAGGAGAACAATGAAGGCGAGATCAATGTTTAGAATGGTTTTTCTTCATCCTTAGTGCCAGAAGTGAAAGAAAAACAAGACCAAAACCCTATCTTATTCCAATTTGAAGAAGCGGTTCATAAGCAGAAGATGATGATTTTCTCCAAAGGGGGAGATGGGGTGTTGAGGTATCAAGGAAGATTGTGTGTACCTGATGTTGATGCTGTCTGAGAGAGGATCATGGCCGAAGCTTATAGCTCTAGATATTTCATCCATTCTGTTTCCACTAAGATGTACCATGACTTGAGAGAAGTCTATTGGTGGAATGGAATGAAGAGAGATATTGCTCGATTTTTTTCTCAAAATGTCCCAATTGTCAACAGGTCAAAGTTGAATATCAAAGACCATGTGGATTAGCTTAGAACTTTGAAATTCCTGAGTGGAAGTAGGAGATAATCAACATGGATTTCATCATTGGCTGACCAAGGACCCGAAAGCAGCATGATTCAATATGGGTGATTGTTGACAAGATGACGAAGTTAGCCTACTTCTTGATAGTCAAGACAACTAATACAGCTGATGAGTATGCCCGACTATACATTCGTGAGATTGTGAGGTTACATGAAGTTCCCTTGTCCATTATCTCGGACAGAGGAGCTTAATTCACCTCTTAATTTTGGAGATCTTTCCAAAAGGGATTGGGTGCAAAAGTATATCTGAGCACAACTTTTCACCCCCAAAAAGATGGGCAGGCAAAGCGCACCATTTAGAACTTAGAGGATATGTTGAGAGCTTTCATCATCGATTTCAAGGGTAATTAGGATGACCACCTACCATTGATCGAGTTTGCATACAATAATAGCTACCATGCCAGCATTTAGATGGCCCATTATGAGGCATTATACGGGAGGAGATGTAGATCACCAATTGGCTGGTTTAAGGTTGGTGTAGCTGAATTGATCAAACCTGATCTTGTCGTACAATCCATGGAGAAAGTGAAAGTCATCAGAGAAAGGTTTCATATAGCATAGAGTCATCTGAAGTCTTATACGGATATGAGAAGAAAAGACCTGGAGTTTGAGGTGGACGATTGGGTGAACTTGAAGATGTCACCCATGAAGGGTGTCATGAGGTTTGTTAATAAGGGAAATTGAGTCCATGTTATATCGAACCATATCATATTATGAGGAGGACGATGAAGGTTGCTTATGAGTTGGACTTGTTTTCTGAGTTAGATGGCGTTCACCCGGTGTTACATGTGTCAATGCTAAAGACGTGTTTGGGAGATCTTGCTTTTGGCAATCCCTATTGGGAGTATGAGAGTGAAGGATAGTCTATCTTACAAAGAAGTTCTAGTCCAGATCCTTAATCGACAAGTTTGTAAGCTAAGGAATAAAGAGATAACCTTCTTCAAGGTCCTACGGAGGGATCAATTTGTTGAAGAAGCTACGTGGGAAGATGAGGAGGCGATGAAACTCAAATACCCATACCTGTTCATTTTGAATGATGATGATGTTGAAGGTACTATCCCTATCCTTAACATTGTTGAAATTCCTTTCATTGAGTTGATGTATCAATCCGATTCTGATTCCCAAGTCTAAGACAAAGATAAATAGGTGACAGATAGTCGAGAGTTCGAGAGTTCCCGAGTGAGGAATGAGATCAATTTTTAGCCAAATGATGTTTTATTCTACCTGTAATCATCATTTGAGGATGAATGATCCAAATGGGAGATGATGTAATACCCTATAAAATTACAAAAATGCCCATAAAATGTTATTATGCACACAACGCATCTTTCAATGCTCCGATGGGAAATCCCAGACCAGATTTGCAATCACCATTGAAAATTGAGTCAGAAAGGTATCGACCCAATTTAAGAGCAATCAAAGCGAAAAATAAATTTGGCTAATTTTCCCTAAAATAGTGCCAATCCGTGCCCCTAGTGTGACGTGGAGGTGGCGTGGAGACACACATAAAGTTTTTTTTAGTTTTCTACGAGAAATTGAAACTCATAAAAACACACTGGTCCACGTCCCTGGCGCATTGTGGACCAATATACCATTTTAAAAATTTTCTCTTTTAAATTTAGGAAGGGTATTTTGGGTATTCCTAACAAATCTTAATACCCCAAAATGTATTTCTAAGCCTAAATTCATATGAAAGGGTTTTACAAAACCCTTTTTTCTAAGTCGAAACAAGAGAAACTGAGAGAAGGAGAAAAGAGAAAGAGGAGGGTTCCAAAGTCCAGGTCCAAATTCTTGAAGAAAAGTCGGAATTTCATCATCTCTGGTATATAAAGGCTACCCAGAACATAGAGTTATTCTTCCATGTACCCCAATACATATAATAGGTTGATAGATGATAGGTCTTGAGTTGTAATTCTTGAAGATTTTCTTGAAAGTTATCTTTAATTTCTATATGAAATCTTAAATTAATGACCAACATATTTTGAATTAACTATTTACATTATTATTATGTGACTATGTATTTATCCTATATGAATTCTCTGTTAAAGATTTCAAGAATGAACTTAGGAGTAATGTCTAAAGCCTTGACTATTTGACTATATTGATTGCTGTGGTCTAGGTCTTGAGATGAGTATGTTGATGGCTAGAGTTAGTGGAATTACTATTCTTAGAGTCTAAATGAGGTTAAACCTTAGCTTTGAAAGGAAGAAATCTGTTCCGTAAGTTGATAGAATGTCATATGAGATGAGGTCCCTACCTGAGTGTAGGGGTTAGGGGGTTGGTTGTATAACCAGTCTAAAGTTGATAGAGTTATGAGTATATTGAGTCCTGGGAGTAGTATTAGCATCTAAATAGGTAAGAGTGAGTCCTACTTGTACTTATTAACTATGTGGCTAGTGTAGGAGAGGATTAGACCATAAAAATGGATGTTTCCATTGTCCTACAGAGGACTTGATAGACTTCTTTGGGATCTTCATCCTTTACCCCGTCAAGGTACTGGGCAGATGTGGCAATGACAACTCTTAGTTGTATCATCACTGTCTCATACGTTGTGATTTTCGCTTATAGAAACTCCTAGATAGGTTTTGTGTTGATAGTACTTTGAGATTGATGTTATAGTGTGATGTCTTGACGGATAGTGATTTGATAGAGTCATGTTCCTTACTATGAGTGGATGTGGAGTGATTGATGAGCTAATCCCATTGAATATTGTATAGCCTTTACTATTTATTTTAGCCCATTTATATACAGTATATTCCATGTATTAATGCCCCTTTGGTGCTACATCATTTTATGATGCACATTCTATAGACAGAGGACTTCAACAACTTAATTGTTGAGGTTCAGAGATTCACGATTTCCAGACTTAGTGAGTCTTCCCCTACTTTCAGAAGACATATCTATTCTCTATTATCTATTTTGATGTCATTTATCTTGATTGTGGTAGCTAGAGCCTGTCATGGTACCTTGGTAGGCACTAGTTATAGAGGCTTCATAGATATAGACAGTTGATAGTTGATGTTGGAGTCGTTTTCTCTGTTTCTTATTTAAATTGATACTATGATATTATTCGTATCCTTTATGATAGATAGAATTGATAGCCTATAGATAGTTATATTTCTCTTGATTATCTTCCGCTAAATTATTGATCGAACAAATGCGATGAGACTAGGTGGTTTGCTCGGGGGCTAGTAATAGTCTCTGAGTGCCTGTTACGCTTAGGGTACCATCCCAGGGCATGACAACAACCCTGAATATGAATAATAATGAAGATGAGAGGAATGAGAACCTACCTCCTTTAGAGGACATTCCACAATCTTGGGATTTCAATGCCAATGCTTACTAGTAGAATCAATATAGGTTGAACCCCATGGATATGGATATGACTGGAGCTATTGTGTTACCACGACTACCGGTAGACACAAAATTCATAATCTCTAGTGGGTTACTTCTGATGCTACAGAACTATGAGCTATTTGCAAGCTTACCATCAGTGGATGCGCATAGTCACTTGTACAATATGGGATTTGCTTGTAAGAATGTGATGGGAACACAAAATCTATCTATGGATATTGTGGGACTTTGCGTCTTCCCATTGTCTCTTATAAGCAATGCTGTATTATGGCTATCTAAGCTCTTGCAGAGTTTAAGCTCTAGCTGGGCAGATATGCAAAAGGCCTTTTTTGAGAGGTATTTACCTAGATTGAAGAAGCTGAATTTTATGGACCAGATTAACAACTTCGAGCAACTTCCTAGTGATTCGATAAGAACTACTTGGGAGCGGTTTACAAAATGTTTGAGGAGCATCCCTGACCACAAGATAGTTGATGACGCCTCAATGGACATATTCTACAGTGCCCTTGACGAGAACAATCAAGGTTGTACTGACAATATGATAAGGGGCATGTTTCTAGATCAACCATTTGCAAGGATTGCAAATGTATGGAGCATATGGTCAAGACAAATCGTGCATGGGAACAGTGGGACAAAGGTTCCACAATGAGTTCATATGCTATCAGTGTGGGCTCAGAGCAAGCCAAAATTATTGAAGAAATTATGCAACAACTTGCTCAGCTTCGCACAAGCAAAGATATAGTAATAAAGCAGAACCAAGAAAGAGTGAACACAATTGTCCACCAACCCTAACGTGCACCTATGTACGAGGAGCCATATTATGAGGGAGACACATGTTTTGTGAATGATTAGATGGGGGATTTCTGGACCAATTCCCAAGGGTCCAATCAGGACTATTGGCCCTAAGGTCAACGAAATCAAGGTTGGAACTTTGGCATAGATGGAGCTTATAGAACAACTATAGAGGTTATTATGATAGGAATAGGGGTCTAGATGCAGATTAAGGTCACAGAGAAGGCTTAAAAAATGGTCCTTATGTGCCACCGGACAACCGCAATGCAGGTGCTGGAAATTCTAGAATTAAGGAGATGTTTGATCGCTTGTTGAAGAAGTCTGAGACACAAGATGGGACTCTAAGGGGCATGTGATGTCCATGCTCTAATAGTAAAATGATCGTTGTCAAGTATAAACCTAACCAAAGTCTAGGGTCGAATCTATGGGGAATGAAGGGTTTGACCAAATTGACTCACCAACAATCATTTCAAGTGTCAAACAACTATATTCTCTAAAAGGGGGGGGGGGGGTTTACAAATTGGAGTGAAATAACTACAAAAACTATGCTGACAATCATGAAGAGACAATCAATTTGAGGATCAACTTGAGAATTTTGTTCCCTATGATTCACTAACTCAAATACCTGGATAACATAACCATAATTGGGACATTACATGTAGTATGGTAACTTAGGTTCTTCCAGCCCTTTGGTAAAGGTGAAGGTCAAATTTCACCATAGAGCTTGGTCGGCAACCATGGTATGCCAACTAACTGTTACCTATTATCCTAGTCAATATTGGTCGAGTTTGGTTGATTAGACGAGTTTGGTTGATTAGACGAACACATCAACCGAGTCCTATCACCCATTTCCTTTTCCTATTCATCACTACCTTGGTCAGGATCATGACATTAGGTGGGGTTTGGTGTTGGCCACCACCAAACAACAAGAAATCTAAAGGAAAAAGGATAATACATGCAAATATCCAATTAAAGAAAAGCAAATAATTTGGGTAATGTCAACCTAGCTACTCATGGTTCCCACAACCCTAAGTTGTGGAGGTTTAGCTACTCATAGCTTGGGCAAAATCAGAACTAATGAATAAAATGGACATAGTTGAGAGATCACCCAAAGAAAATGAAGAACAATAAACCACCTTGATTTTGGATTCACAAGCTTGAATAATGAAGTTAAATTATAAGTGATTCCAATCCCCAAATTGGGTCTTCAAAGTGAAACCCTAGTTGTCTACTCTAAAACCCTAAAAGATTCTCTCTAGAAAAGATATTCCATTCTTTAAAATGTGATTCTCTTCTAAAGACCCTAACTTATACTATTTATGTTATTTACAAAAGGACCTTAAAATAAATAAGAAAATTTGTTTGGAAGCAGTTACGACTCGAAAGTACGACTCATTAGGTGACCTACGAGTCATAATCGGGCTTTTGTAGTCACTACTAAGCATTTTGGATTTGACTGCTGCGATCCATACTGAGATTTGCTGTATGGTCTATGACTCATATCCCGAGCTCGTATGGCTGAACTTTAATCTCTTAGATTTAGAATTTAGAAGATGTTAATCACTACTGTCATCCCCTATGACTCATAGATTGGGCTACGACTCGTAATGGGTCCCATAAATTCTTAAATTCGACAAAATCTGCTACTTTTCCCTAAGAATTAAGCCAACCTGTATTTTTTGCAAAAACAATCGCAAAACACATAAAAACCATAAAATGTCGCGTTGAGAACACACAAAATTCCTTGTTTTAGGCATCAAATATGTTATATTTTGATAGCACATCAACACCCCTAACTTAGAATGGTTTCTTATCCTCAAGCAACGACTCAATCTAAATAGAGAATAAGCAATACATGACAATCATCCTAATCGCATATATTTCATCCAATTTCAAGTTAGGTACCCAAGCTGTCATTTTCAAAACTTGATTGTATAGCAACCAAGAAAACCAAGACATATTGATGCATTTAACAATCCAACTATGATAAGCTAAGGAGTATCAACAATCTATAATCACTAAACAAGCATATGCTAACCATGCAATGCAAAAGCCCTCACAGAAATGAAGTCCCTCTATTTGACTCAATAAGAGATCAAAGTATATTGAGGGACTATGCAAGCATACTCACTCTCCCAAATGAAATTCATACCTAATGATTGATACCATAAGCTTGCCCAAATACTCACAATCCAGACTGTTGACTAGTTGGATCAGGATCACTTTAGGACTTTATAGGCTTGTAATGTAGGCTCATGGGGCTTTGGTAAGGTATTTTTAGGCAATTAGTGACTAAAAGCCATACTTAAACCACTCTTTTCAGCACTTTCACCTCAACAACTCAACTATTTTCACTTTGTCCTCCTTATTTTTTATTTTCAAGCTTTTTCGAGTACTTTTGTTTTATTTTTCAGCTTGTGCCTTATTTTTGAACTCATTTGCTATTCTTCTCATTCTAAGGAATCTTTTTCTCTTTTTCTCTTACTCGGTACATGATTTCCCATTCTTTCTTTCATTCCCAACCAATCACCTCATTTCTGCTACTATACCACAACATTAGCCACCCTCAACTTAGGCTTTTAGCCTGAGGTGAAGTACACAATATCCATTCCCTAAACCAGGGCCACTTTTGGTAGCCACCCTCAACTTAAGCTTTTTGCCTCAATCAAGGTTCACTTGTTCAAGTATAGACCAAGGCCAATATCAAGGTATTTTACTAGACAAGGTCAGGCTAGCAAGGTATCAAGAAAGAAAAGATTCATGTAAAGCTCAAGAACAAGGGTAAAATCTTTCATATGGTAGGTCATTTAGTCAAAAGTGGACTTAATTAAAGAACAATGGCCTAAGATCCTTTCCTAACCAACATAATCTCAAGTACAACTCAGAGTAACAAGGCAAGTTCTGAATCAATACACAAAACATGAATATAACAAAATTTGCTCACATACACATGACATTGCACATATAGCCAAACTAGACTCATTGATCATGCTTCGAGCATTAACTTGCCTTCACTTAATCAACACAAACATTGCCAAATCAATCACA
>JAOTQJ010085092.1:0-12352 GCA_025642045.1 Solanum sejunctum
AATTTTTTTGGGAAACACTGTAGCAACCCGAGAGCTTTGAAGCTTGGTCAATTTTTTTTTTGCTAATTTTTCTAAGTGTAAAATGGATGATCTTGTACAAGATATATGGCCATATATAAGGCAACACATATACCACTTGGGCCAATCAAAAACTTGCACACACACCTTGATCCCACCTCAAATTATCCTATAGGACCAAACTTAGAAGAAATGTTGCATTCGCTCCCGAACTTTATTAAATCGAGCCAATTAAGGACTTTCGGTGTTTAAGTTAAGTTACGGGTCCTAACGCTCATTATCTTAAGACACATTATCCTTTTACTGGTGGACCTTCCCTCCCATGGATGACAATATATTCTGGCAAGGGTGCTACCAAATAGTTTGACAAAGATGACTTACGAAAGTGCATCAATCGAGGTGAAAGCCTTGTGTCGATTACGACCATGCTTACTAGGCCTCATCCAACTTATTATGTTGATGATACCAAAGCTTCAGAGTTGGATTCATTTTATTTTATGAGTCTTCACTTTAATTATCTTAACTTAAGGGAGGGGGACTCCTTCTTTATCAACTGATACAGTCCTCGCCGATTTAGTCGTCAGTTTGGGTTCCATCAAGATATTCTTGGATATCTAGAACATGATATTCATGCTGAATCTCTTGATGAGGGGCTTAGGTATTGGAGAATCTGCATATCGCGTACTACTATGTCAAGAGCAACATTTCCTCCTATAGTTGCTTCTGTGAAGAGACTTTACTCCACTCGATATGTATCTTGGTGGGAAAAATCTCATGAAAAGTTTCTTGAGGATAATCTGGAAACTTTGTTACAAAAGGTTAGGCTAAATTTCATCACTCTTTTAGGTAATAAAGGTCAAGATGTCGGAGAGGAGCTCTTAAAAGTTGATGTCCTACTTGCCCTAAAACCTCAAAGTAAGAGGCTTAAGTCCTCTAAAGGGTCTAAGAAAGAAGTAGCCCGTGCTCCAACCCCTGCAAAGAGACACCTCTTAATTTTTCCATCTACAAAGCAAGCCTCTAAAGAGACCAGCAAAAGCAGCGATGGGGACAAATGTTGGAAGAGTAAAAGACATGAACCAATTGCACTCGAGGTTGTTGAGTTGGAGATTATGTAAACACAAGGCATTGATGGTCCTCCTAAAACATTAGCCATTTAGAGTGAAGAGGTTATCCCTTTGAACACAAATCCCTTTTCTTAAATGAATTTTAAGAACAATTCATGGTTAACTAATTTACTAATTCTCTTTCTCTCCCTTTTTGTGTAGGTGAATGTTGTTGAGCAAACAAAGGAACTACTACAAGAGAGGTCGCAAATTAGTGTGGAGTCCATCGCGATCAAAACCTGAGACAGAGTCAACTTTAGCTATTGAACAAGAACAGAGAATTGCAATCACTTCTTATTATCAAACTTTAAAAGGGTTGACCCTCAACTCGAGTATCACGCCTCCACTTCATTCAAAGCTAGATGGGGCTAAGTATATTTTTGAAGGAAAAAGCGTTATATCAACTCACAAAGAGGATATTTATGAGATTCTCCAAGATATGAGTGAGACACCTCTCATAGATCTCTCATACTTAAGGCATTTGGTGGATTCTCTCTTTGAGCTTGCTGCCTCCCATGACCAAGAGTGCTCCAATTTTGCAGATAGGGTGCATGAGGACAAGAAGCTGTAGTTGCTTTCTAAGGGCAAGGAGGGTCTTGAGTCACTTAGATCAGAGGAGGGTGAGAAGACTAAACATGCTTCTTTTAAAAGGAAGTCACTAAATAAGGTCAAGGCGAAGTTAGCAACTCTAGGCAGAGCAAGAGGAACTTAAAGTTGCTATAGGTGCTGCCAAGAAGGAGATTGAGGAGGTTCAAGCCAAGATCTTAGTTGTTGAGAATAAAGTGTCTTCTTATGAAGACATGTACTTCTTGACGATCGATGATTCAACTTGGTTGGAGCATAGGAGAGAAGGGTTAGAGGTTAGTCATCAAGATTTGATCAACTACAAATGATGCTTAGATTAAGCTCCCTTCCCTTTTTTTTTACTTCCTGATTAAGCTCCCTTCCCTTTTTTTTACTTCCTTTCTTTATTTTCTCAAGATTTTGATTGATAGATTAGTCAATTTTATAGTAATAGAATTTCTATATTTCTTTTTCTCTCATATCTTGCATTTACAGTTCTGACTTGAACTTCCTCACATGTTTTTGTTTGATGCAAGCCTTAATAATTTACACTTAATTCACATTTGGAATGCTAGTAAGAATGAAAATAATAAAAAGAAATCCTTTGTGCATTCACCTTGGCAAATTTTATACAACTTAATGCTTTAACTTATGAAATGAATAAATTTAAAGAATATCAACACAAAACTTGAGAACTTGAGGACCGTTACTTGAACACTCGCCTAATTTGGGAACCAACTTGTAGACCCTGGGAATTTTAGCTTGGAGACTTAGGGAATATGAGAATTTCTACCTGCAAACTTGATTGAATTTGAAGACCTCAAGAATGCCATCGAAGGAACTCACATTCCATAGGGCTTTGCCCCTATGAGGAGTCAAGTAAGGGACATATAGTTTTTTAACACTCATGCAACTAAACTAAGAATATAATTCCAAGAGCCTATGTACTTCAATGAAGAGTATCAATTCACAACATAGTTCGGGGTGTATGTTTATTTTAGGGTGTCATATACAGTTTATACTCTTGCGGGACAGGTGTATCATACACTTTTATACTCAAATTCCAAGGACCATAATTTTCCTCAAGGGTAGTACTTCTTAAGGAATTTTGCATTTATAGGATCAATCCTCATGCCATCTACATCGACAAGCTTGTAAGTGACATTTGAGTGAACTTCTTGTACTATATATGGTCCATCCCACTTCGAGGTGAATTTGCCCACAAACTTATGTGAAGTGATAATAGGCCTTCTTACTGCGAGAGCTTGGTTTCCAACTTGAAAATACCTTGAATGAACCTTTTTATTGAAGGCATGAGACAAACGAGCTTGATAGCATTCAAGATTTTATTCGGCTTCTAACTTCTTTTCATCAAATACTTTTAACTCAGTAAGACATAGTCAAGCGTTTTCTTCCTCAGTGAACCTTTTTTGGATAGCCAATCACAAAGATGATATCTGTCGCTCGAGTGGCAGGACCGCTTCAACTCCAAAAGCAAGTGAATATGTGGTTACTTTAGTCGGTGTGCAATGTGTTGTCCTATATGCCCACAAGGTTTCTTCCGTTCTTTCGTGCTAGTCTCGTTTGGACTTAGAGACTACTTTCTTCAGAAGATTGCATAGAGTCTTATTGAATGCTTCGACTAGACTATTGGCGGCAGCATGGTACATAGAAGATTTCCACTAATTCCAGCCAAAGAGATCGTATATCTTATTCATCAATTTAATATCAAATGGCTTGCCATTATTCATGATTATGTATCATGGAATGCCAAACTGGTAAACAATATTTACGCGAATGAAGTTTGCAATGTTCTCCTTCTTGACTTCTTTAAGAGCTATCGTTTTGGCCCATTTTAAAAAGTAATCTACCGCAACTAAGATGTATAAGTGTCTACTGGAGGATTTCAACAGTGGTCCAACAACATCTAATCCCCAAGCATCAAACAACTAAGATACAATTGTCGAGTGTAAAATTTCAGGCGGTTGATGTATGAAGTTTGCATGAAATTGATAAGCTTTGCACCTTCGAGCACAATCCAAGCAATCTTTTACCATGGTTAGCTAATAATACCCCATTCTTTTTATGTGAAAATGGAGCTTTGGTCCAGAATGATGTGATCCACATACTCCTGAATGTGCCTCTTGTAAAGCTTGAGTCTCTTCTTTCTCCCAAAAGCACCACAAGAGCACTCCCTCAAATGATCTCCTATACAATGTGTCCTTGTAGTAGAGAAAATGAGGTGCCCGACGACAAATGTCAATCCTTCTCTTAGCATCTTCTTTTAGTATCCTATGACATAAATAGTCAATGATAACTTGTCACTAGTTCTCTTTATTGACTTCAGTAACTATGACAACATGCTCAATCTCATTCTCTATATGTTCGTCTTCGTCCAATGGTGGTACTACCCATTTTTGGCAGATAATAACTTGCGTCTGATCAAGAAGAGGCAGAGTCAAGGCTAGAGCAGTTAACTCATTATCTATTTTATTTTTCTTTCTTGGTACATGTTAGAGGATTACATCTCCAATCCACCTATCAAATTTTGAGCATAATAGTGATATGGGCATAGTTTAGGCTTCTTGACCTCATAGGTTCCTAAGAGTTGTCAAATTACCAGTTGAGAATCACCAAAAACTTGCAACTGCAATTGCTTCATGTTAACGGCCATTTCAAGCCCAAGTATTAGTACTTGATATTCTACAACATTATTGGAAAAATATTGTTTCAATGTGAAGGAGAATGGTAGGACTTCTCCTTCTGAAGTGACAAACAATATGCCTACACTAGCTCTTCCACGATGCATAACCCTATCAAAGTACATTTTCCAAGGAGGCTGGATTTTGATGGTCATTGTATCTTCATCAGGAAGTTCATTGGTTAATTCCTAATTATCTAGTATAGGATGATCAGCCAAGAAGTCCACTAATGCTTGTCCTTTCACAGTCATTTGAGGGATGTATACAATCTCAAATTGTTGGAACTGAAGGTACAACCTTGTTAGTCAATTACTAAGGATTGGTATCGACATAAAAAATTTGATAGGATTTTCTATAGAAACAAAGTAGACAGTATGAGTTTTAAAGTAGTGCTTCATCTTTTGAATCGAAAAGACCAGCACCAAATACAACTTCTCGATTGGCGAATAATTTAGCTCATTTGGTGTCATCATTCTACTCAAATAATAAAGGGTATTTTCTTTGCCTTCATTATTCTCTTGAGCTAGTAAGGCTCCCACGGACCTTTCTTATGCTGGAATGTAAAGTATTAGTGGCTTTTTAGGTATAGGGGCTGCTAAGATCAGAGGTTTCACTAGATACACTTTTATACTTTCAAATGCTTTGCTACATGTTTGATCCCACTTGAAAGGGACACCTTTCTTTATGAGATGACTGAATGGTTGACATCTTCCAGCTGGATTTGAGATGAACCTCCTCAAGTAGGCTAATTTTCCTTTGAGATTTTTCAATTCATAAATGTTTCGAGGTTCGGGCATCTTCAAAATTGCATCAACTTTGGCTTGATCAATCTCAATTCCTCGATGCTGCAAAATGAAACCAAGAAACTTTCAAGAAGCAACCCCAAAGGCACACTTTAATGGATTCATCCTAAGTTGATATCTTCGAAGCAAATAAAACACCATTCTCATGTCTTTTAAATGGTCGTTCCTTCTCTTTGACTTCACCACCAAGTCATCAACATAACACTCAACATTTTTATGGAGTAAATTATCAAATATATTTTGCATGGCCCTATGATATGTGGCACCATCATTCTTTAAATCAAAGGGAATTACCCTGTAGCAATAAATGCCTTTAGGTGTATGAAACGCCGTCAGTTCTTCATCTTTTTGTGACATGCGAATTTAGTTATAGCCAGAAGAATTATCCATGAATGAAATTGCCTCAAAACCAGTAGTAGCCTCAATCATTAGCTCTGGAACAGGTAGAGGCAAGTCATTTTTAGGGTATGCATTGTTGAGATCTCTGAAGTCGACACAAACTTGAATTTGGCCATTCTTCTTCGTCATAGGGACAATGCTTAAAATTCACGTAGGCTATTTAAATTCTTTAATTAAGCATACCTCAATGAGTTTGCATAACTCAAGTAAGTTGGCCTCGGTTCTTCATCCGTTCCAAGGTTGACTTCCTTCAAGGGATTAATCGTGGTCTTCACCCCTTTTTCAAATTTTGGTAGAGCTTCTCCAGCATCCCTTTCTTCCTATGGATCATTGTCATTGATTGATTTATGATTATACCATATAATACCTCCTAACTCTTCATCGATTTTCAATTTGTATGAGGCATCATTCTCAATCTGAGTTGTAACATGACATGTGGAACCTACACTTTTTTCATCTTTCTTGCAATCTTTCTTGTAAACCATAGTGTGATACTTCACTTTTAATACCTCTTTATATGAAACTACGAGTTCTACTCATCACTTCATCCTAAAAGGAACTATGCTTTCGAAATCTTTTTGGATCACAGATGTAGGAAGCATCGTTACTCTTAGGTAACTTCTTTGATGCTTATTCTTCTTCTTCTTCAATGGGTCTAGCCTCTCAAACACAAAAGTTCTTACAGCAAGTTTGCCAAATCGATCAAAGATAGTAGGTCATTTATTAGAATAATTACACTCATCTTCTATAGAGATATAGTTATTGCTTACCCTTATTATGGAGATGCACACTGGTGGTGGTTGGATATAGCCTAAACCTTTACGTGCTTGCTTAATTGTGCCCTCTGATAGGAGTTTGCCTAGCTTGGATGGCTTATTAGGGTTGTACCCCACTTTTGCAAGAAATTTATAAGCATTTTGATCATAGACTTCTGTACATTTTGTAGGGAGTGACATAACTTATGGTGGATTTTGAGACACAAAATTTCCCAACAACTTTGAAGACAAGTTTATTGCATCGATCCATTTTATAGGAAGGGTCAATTGCCCTAACACATTTAATCGGACATCAGATAACTAACCCTTCTCTTTTTTCACCTTTGGGACATAACGGGGTGTAGGGGTTGGCTTAATTTTTGAGGGTATGTTCTTCCCCTTATTAGGACAAGTACTAGACTCCCTAATGTCGACTTTGTCCCTTTTAATGGTTGCATTGGTTGCATCACCTTTGAGCTTCTCAGGCTTGGTAGGTTTGACACCCTCCAGCTTTACCTCTTTCACCAAATAACTCTTTAAATAGAATTTTTCATCGGCAAAATGTGACTCCACCTCAGTGAAAGTATTATTGTCAGCAACTATCTTCCTTTTTATTCTGTCTTTGAGGTACTTCAAACACTGATAGTAAGAAGATGAGATAATTTTATTTTCGTGCACCCAAGGTCTTCCAAGCAATATATTATATGAAGTCTTTGCGTCAATTGCATGCACCCATGAACTTGTTCGCAAATTGTCCATATGAATTTCTAGCTTAATTGAGCCTATAGACCTTTGCCCCCTTGATCAAACCCTTGTATTAACAAATGACTTTTGCTAAGCTCTTCGGCTGTGATGCCAAGCTCTTTCAACATGTGAATTCGTAGAATGTTGACCCAGACCCTTTGTCTATCAAAATTCTATTTATCTTCTTCTCTAACACGTGACCCACCATATTCAAAGGGCGATTGTGTAGAGTTTCTCCAAATAGAAGATCATCGTTAGTAAATCTGATCTTTGTGTAACATGCATGTACTTCTTGAAGAGGGGGTTCCATAGACTTTTCAAAAGATGACGGAGATGCCTTTGATGGAATTTTACCCACCACTTCATCTTTGTTAGCAAGATATACCATTGATGAATTTTCATTCATTGTTTCTCCTTTGTTAGCACTAAAATATGATGCCTCAACATTGTGTTGGGTGGCCTCTATGCAGAAAAAACTTGGTAAGAATTCCCCAAAAGTCACAGGATGTCACAAGTTGTAGTGGTGATGCTTATCAACTTTTGGCCCCTTTGGATGCCTGATGGATTTTTGCTTCATTAATCTCTTCACTACCCTTTGTCTGATTGGTTGTTTACGTGATACTTTCTGTGGACTCATCTTGTTGCGTCTCCACCTAGTCACGACTATCCAACCTTCATCATCATCTTTATTGGTTTTGGATTTCTCTTGCTCTATTGACCCTTCTTCTTCGGGTGGACATATTTGGACTGGGTCAAGAGAGCCGAATACGATATGGATTTGATTAGAGCTTACCTTTCCATCATCAAGGACAATCTTGTTTTCTTTAACCAATTGTATAACCTTGTCTTTAAAGACAAAACACTTTTCAATAGGGTGGCTCACAAGTCTATGATACTTGAAATAATTTAGGTCATCAACCTTCCCAGCTTTATCGGGTCATTTTATCTCTGGCAACTCAATGAGCTTTATCTTAACAAACTCCTCAAAAACTATAGGAACACTAGAATCTAGAAAAGGGTATTCTTTTTCCTGCATCTCTCTTAAGGTTAGCTTTCGGTTTGGACGCTCTTGGAAAGTTGTCTTTACACTTTGCTTCCTACTCTTTTTCACAGGTGAGATATTAACATTCATGGACTCTTTGTTGTCATTCCTAGGAACAAATTTTCCCCATTTCTTGGGTGCTTATTTGTCCTTTCCTTTGCAAGGATCGTGAACAAGCATCCCATCTTTTCCAGCAGAAGACATGATTAACTCCATATAATGAGCATGCGTTGCCATATCTTCAAAAGACTTAGGTTTGATCCCTTGTAGGATGTACAGAAGCCCCTAGTGCATCTCTTGGATACATATTTCTATAGCAGAGGTTTCACTAAGTCTGTCTTTGTAGTTAAGGCTCGCGTTTCTCCATCGATTTATGAAGTTGATGATAGGTTCATCCTTTGTTTGGCGAGTATTTATGAGTTCTACCATACTTATGGTGCGCCTAGTACTATAGAAGTGATTAAGAAACTCATGATCCAGTTGCTCCCAACTGTCAATGAAATGAGGCTCAAGGTCTGTATACCAGTCAAAGGCGTTTCGTTTCAAGGAATAGACAAACTGTTTGATGAGATGGTCTTTATAGGTCCCAACATTATTACATGTCTCCACAAAGGGTGCAATATGCTGCTTTGGATTTCCTTTGCCTTCAAATTGCTGAAATTTGGGGGGTTGATAATCGGCAGGCATTCTGAGGCTATGAATCCTCGCAGTGTAAGGCTTAGAATACATATGGGAAGACCTTGTAGAGATTTCATACTTATCTTTAGTGGTCCCTTCGATGAACTCCTTCAATTGATCAAGTGGGATCATTCCTTCGGCAAAAATAAGTAGATCTTTGATAGTCGGTGCTTGCTTCTCAGAATTCTCAGCCTCTTGAATCTCAATACCCTTTCTTGGTGCATGGAATAATTCTCTATCTACTAAACCTTCTACCTTATCCATTAACTTATCGATCCAAGAGTCTTACTGTTGCACATGCCTAGTCAATACTTCTATTATCTTTACTAAGTTCGCAAGTTCTTCCTCTGTGGATAAAGCTTTAGTTGTCGCCGCTTGCGTGACAGTTGTAGGCATAGAAGAGTAGCATGGATTATCATGGAAGTTGATCTTTAGGGATCTCACATTACGCGATGCACATAGAGAAGAATCGTTGGATGAGTCATGGCCCATCTTTGCGGAAGAGTTCTTGGAACCAGAGACCTTAAGCAAAGCCAACGTCTGCTTAATCTTTTTTGCAACACTGTTTCCTTTTTCAGAAGCATTTACAGAGGACCTTGCTCTCTTTGGGATTGAAGAACCAACATCAAGAGATGGCGCGGATGACACTCGCGGTGTTTGTTGTCCCAGTATGTAGCTTTGCTTCTTGTAACGGCTCGGACACCTCCAAAAGTTACACCGAGGATTCCCTCCACTTCAACAAAAAACTTGGAATCAGTAGCCTTATAGGAAGTTGATTGAGAAATCTTCTTAGCATCCATTTTAGTATTCTTTGGTGCTTGAAAAGTTGAGATGAGAGGTAGAGACTATCCCACTGGGAGTTCTAGAATTTGTAGATGATAAAATTCACGTTGTGAGTATTACAATCTCTACGAATCCTCTGATTCACCTTTTCAAGTGTTAATTCAAGGGCTCTGGAGCTTATTCTTGAATCTGATCTTGAATTCTTATCTTAAATCTTGAGTTTAATGTTGTTTCTTGATCTTGAATCTTGAGTTCAAGAGCTTTTAATGTTGTTCTTGAACTTGAAGGCTTGAATATTTGAATTCTTGAATTTGTAGAGAAATTATTGCGTTTGATCCACGAGCTCTTTCTAGTTTTTTGTTAGAATTATTGATGTGAATTATGAATTATGAAGACCCCTATCTATAGTTGTAGAATAGAGGAGTCATGATAGAATCAGACTTTCTCTCGGCCAATCAGATTTAAGTGACATGGCATATTGGGCTTTAATGAAAATGGGCTTGTCATCTTGACACATGGCATGATCTTATTGGCTTCTTTGTTTGACTTGGCCTGCCATGTGATTTGACATGTGGCGTCAAGTGGGCTTCTCGGATGAAGGGATATTAGGACTAATGAAGTGGGTCATCTATCTTAGCCACATACTTGAATTCGGACTTTAAATTAAATTCATATTTTATTAGACTTAATTAATAAATATAATTATATTAATTCACAATATTCATTTTGGACTAATATATTTTGAATTACATATATATATATATATATTTTAATCATTTTATAAAATTTAATAAATTTCATATCATTACAAGGGCACTGGTTGAGTTTTTGCTTTCTGAAGAACACAATACTAATGGTCTGTTAATGCTTATTCCAAATGTATAATACCAAATGCGGGAGAGTTGAGATATCATCGTCATAGTCTGTATTTTAAGTAGTGGATGACTTGTAGGAATAAAAGAGAGAGTTTGTTCAATTTGTGTCATGATAATTAATCTTAGTTATCGATACATATATCAACAAAGAAAGTTACATATGTAATAATTAATTTTTAGCTTTTCTCTTAATTAAACTTGTTGTTCATATCCTGTGATTAGAAATCTATAAGGGATATATTTAGCTACTAATTTTGATATATTTATGGAACAATATGTGATTGTTTATCAGACTTTGTTAATAACTACTGTTTATTTTGGCATTTCTATTAGAATTTTTGTTGTTTGAGTAATGATGAATTTTGATATTTAATATTTCTAATAAAGCTGTAGGTTTGAGATTTGAAAGCCAAGCTACTCATGCTGAAGAAAACTACTAAGGTACTTACTATATTGTTGAACTGACCACTTTTATTGTGCTTTATAGTTATGGAGAAGACATCTTTAATCAACATTGTTAGAACTCGTAACTTAACTTAAACCCCAAAAGTCCTTAATCGATTTGATTTTATAAAGTTTGGGATCGAAAGTAAAATTTCTTTTAAGTTTAGTCCTTAAGCATAATTTATGGTGTGTCAAATATATATGTTATCTTTTGATTGGTCCAAGTAGCACACTTGTTGCCTATATATAAGAGTGTGTCTTGTACAAGATGATCAAGTCCCATACTTAGCCAAATTTTTAAAAAAAATATAGAGTAAGTTGTAGAACCCTCTCGGGTTGCTATAGTGTTTTTAAAAAAAATTCTGATTTTTTGTGTTTTTGATTATTTGATGCTTCAAGCTCGGTATATTGAAGCCCCTAAGTGGCGTGGAGGCATTGGTTGGTCAACAAAATGCTTAGTTTAGCGGCTACGAAGAATTTGGGTGTACTAAAAGATTGAAAGGTATGTTAATTTTTAGCTTTGTTTATGTTAATTAAAGGTTGTAAAGGTGTTAGGAATATATTAAAATGAAGATAAAACACGAAAATAGGATTGGTTGTTAGTGGAATTACGAATTTCGAATTTGGGATTGAATTGGGAACAAATTTGCATATGGTTATATATTGAATTGTTGTCATGTATTTGTGTTTACTTGTCATGGAAATAGCCTTTATGGGGTGAAAGTAGTGTGAGAAAACTATTTAAATGATTACATGAGCGTTAGCTTGAATTGGAACCCTGTTGACAGTATAACGTTATGTTTTTTAACATTGGAAGTTGGCGTTGGGCGTTGGAGTGATGCAATACAGTTTTTTGAAGTATATAGGAAGGATTGAATATGGTAGATATACCATATATTTGTTTGGTTTACGTCGAATATTTGAAAAAATCCCTCTTCCTTTGCAAATTGGGTTAAATATAATTTATGTTCTTTTGGACAATTCTTTGATAAATGAACCTCATCCATAATTCTTAAATATTAGAATCCATGAGTACTATTCGCTTGACCAAAAACTAAGTAGTTTGGAAACTATAAGTTCAATTTATTCCTAAATCACTATTAAATGTGAAGTTGAACAGTTTTAGAAAAAAAAAGGGATTCTTAGAAGAATAATTCTTTGATTTCATAAATGATAAATTTATATATTTCTAAGTTCTTGAAACTAGTTTTTATGCATATATTCTCACGACTCTATTCATTCCCTTTTGGCCCCGTTCATCGGTTCCCGGGCCGGTTATTTCGTGCGCATGTATAATTAAATGTATATATGTATATATATATTCTGAAGTAGGTTAGATTCGGCGGGTCAGTTTGCCTATGGGCCGACTTTGCTTAGCTTGGAGACATAAGGAGCTGGGCTTGGGATGGCATCATGACATGTGAGTGCTGGGCTGAGTTCGC